>JABFPK010002539.1:0-10042 GCA_022817445.1 Habroteleia sp. ZL-2020
TTTATAAATTCATGACACCTTATATATTGTCACAATAGAACATGTAACGTGAAAGGAAATGTGAGTAATTTTACAATATCTACTTTTATATATTTGCATTTATTTTTAATTTCTTTTGTAAGTTAACTAAAATTTGTTATATTGACGAACTTGATTGTTTTTTATTATTTTAACTCTATGTTTATATACTCCATGAACAAATTTTTTGTAATATAATTATTTATTATAAAACTGTTTTTCTATCTTGTAAAATCATTTTTCAGTTCTGATGAGGGCCGAGTGCCGAAACGTAATTATATATAATTTTTTTAACACAAAACAAGGACTTATAATTTTTTCATCGTTCCTTATGGCTACTACCGAATTTATTAATATATAGAATAGATTTCTGTTTTATTATTTTATGTTTTATTAGAAATAATTTTTTATATAACATTCTGAACAATAGAACACAATTAACGAAACTTTTGAGTTATGTTCTTTTTCTTTTCTTCTCCCCCTCGTTTTACTAGAAATTTATCGCTTTTCGCTACTAAATTTTATAAGTAATTTTTCGTTAACAAAAATTCCTTGTAGATAATTTTTTGCACAGCAAACTCTATGAGTAATAACTGTAACTTTTTTGACACCAGTGTCACATCATTTTTAAAATCTTTAAATATCTAATTTTACTTGATGTCTTATTTTTTTCCTTATTTAATTTTTATATACAATACTCTATCATGAAATATTCATTTTATTACACGTCACTTCTTTTATATACACTTGTCATGTAAAAGAGTGAATTCCCGTTTATTGAGTAAATAAATAAATAAATAAATTAGAGATATATATTTCATTACAAAAATATATTTAAAAATATGTTAAATTAATAAATAAATACGAATATAAATTTTTTTAGTTACTCACATATTCAATGATGTAAATCAAAATCTGTCATAATGAAATAAATAAAACTCGAAAAACAACTTTGCTTTTGACTTCGACTTCAGGACGCAGTCTAATCAAAACACATGGTTAACGTAACCATATATAATGGTTATTTTAACCATTAAATATAGTTAGACTGGAAATTCACTATATGGATACAGATACAATGCAAAATATAGATACCATTATCATAAAAATCATCAATACGACCATTATTGTGATTATCATGACGATTTTTTTTAAATTATATAAAGATGGTTATTCTAACTGTGCATATTTCTTTCAGTTGATATTAACAGTGATAATAATTAAAATAAATAATAATGAATAATTAATGTGAAATATATTTTGTTAATTTTTCTTAATCAGTCATTATTGAATATAATTTTCTCGACTATTATTCTGTATATATTTAGATAATTTTTACCAATATGTAACAATATTTTTTTTGTTTTCCCTATAAAATGTATTAAACAAAATTTATCTAAAATCATTATGAAATAATGAGTTATTTAAACTAACGCTCGAAAGAATATCTATGAAATAGAATCTGTTTAAATGAACTTTCCCTATATAGCCACATGATTCATTTCTGAAAACGAAATATGTCACGACAATAACTATTTAATTGCAACAGAAATGAGCATGAAAAGACCGATCACAACTGCACATATAATCCCCCATGCTTAGCCAATTCTATTGGGATAGAGGGGGTAGAAAAAGTGCGACTTAGATCCATCAATTTCCCGTTGATGTATTGTTCGGTGGATTTCGATTCGACCGAGGGATCGAGTGAATTGATTTTGAGAGACACTTTGTCGAACTAAATTCGTTTCTTTAGGGGAAACGAGCCAGTAGGAGTTCAATGCATTTTTGAACAATAACCGTATTCATGCTCCTACGTACGATTTTTTCGTGAAGCCGAACTCTGGAGTTTTGATCAAAAAGCGTCGCTCGACGCGAGTGCGCCGCAAATTCGCGATATCGCGTACATTTATTTTGCCACTGAGCAAATTCGATTCGCGGGTGCATCGCTTTTTTCGCCTAATTCCGCGTCTGCAAATTTTAAAGCCCCGACTTTTCAGCACGCCGGGTTATGATAATTGTTATTTTAGGGGTTGAAAAGTGTCTCGGAGATCCGAATGAGATCTTACACGTGTTTCTTGGGAGTATCGCTTTTGGCACGATACATCAGCGAGACTTTCACGAAGCACATTAAACTTTCAGAAACACCTTTCAAAAGCTTTTGAAGTGTTTCATTACTACAAATTCTTGTATGAGTATTCAAATATTTTTGGGGGATGAACTTTTTGAAACAACTTTTTAGCGCGGTCGATAAAATTTTTTACCTTTTGAATTTGAGTTCTTTCTTCCAATATATATATATATCTAAAAATGATGCCTTTGTGATGAAAATAATTTTGTTAACTTAATATAACGATCAATTATTATTTTTAAAAATAATATAATCTTGTTTGTCAAATTCAATTAAAAGTGATTTTGCCCTACCATGTATATTCTATTCATAAGCACAACTTTGCCGATTTTTAACCCTTAAGTATAAGTAGCGTAACAAATTCAAACTTGGAAAAAGTTTGTTAAAATGGTTTGATCCGTATTGTCTGGCATAAATATCGACGAGAGACGAAAAAGTTGCCTTATGATAAGTTGGCGTTGAGCTTTCATAATGTTTTCGGCCTCGACAGCAATTGGGACCGGAATCTTTGAATCGCGAAATTAGCATAACTTTTGTCACCGAAGAAGTCAAGAAAGGACGCGAACGAATCGCTCCTCTCAATTTTTGACGACGCGACGTTCGTGGTCCTCTCAAGACCACTCATCCAGTCAGCGCTGTTGGCGACTGGAATCGAACTTTCATAAAATGCGTCAAATTAACGAGGCTTTCGATGTTCCTTTTGCCGTTTCTTCATTTTACATCGAAAGGTTTAATCGCTCTCCGTTTTCGGCGGCAACGATCCTTTCAACGACGTCATCCAAGTTTCAGAAAGACAAATGGATTTAATGAACTAGAATTATTTTGAAAAGTATATTAAAAACTAATATCGGCTCAGTAGCCATGAACTGAATTATTATTTATTTACTTTTACGTTTACTTAACTTATGTTCGTTTTGATGTAATTCGTGCAATTATTCTAGAAATTATGAAACAAAGATTAAAGTTGGATAAATTTTCTAGAGTAACAATAATAATGATAATGATAACAATAACAATAATAAAATAATAATGCGAACAAATAAAATGTGGTATAAAGCTTTAGAATAAATTATTATTGTTAAATGTTATTGTAGAAAGATTTTTTGAAAATTTAAATGTTTTTTGTTGACATACAACTATCTAATATTAACTTTTAGATTTTAGACTGAGATAATTATTTATTCGGTATTTGACTCCTGTATAATAATTTTATTATATTCAGTAATTGTTTGAAATTTCACTACAAAATAATAGAACCAAACAATCCATGTGTGTCACGATCTTTGTTATGATGTAAATTGCCATATTGTTCACACTAAACGCTGTTAATACAATCTAAATTACAAATATATACCGTTGCTTAAATTAATATTAATTAAACAAACTTATAGAAATAAATTAATAACGATATTGTTCAATGAAGAATAAAATGTACACAAAATTATATCGTGTATATTCGTAAAAATTAAATATTTATAATTTAATTTGACTAAACATTCAACGCCTATAGAAGGCGTTTTAATAAATAATCTCATGTTTGGCATTTATAATGACAAAAAATATATTGTCGTGGCATGAAGTCAAAATATTATTTATCATTTTTTATCTAACTTAAATATAATTTTAAAAAGTCTTTTTAATTATTTTAAATTCTTTCTTTCTTTCTTTGAATTTTTTCTTAACTTTTTTCAATATATTTAATTATTCACGCAGTAAAAATGATTGCGAGTAAGTTTGCGGATACTAACAATTGAAAAATAATATTTATACAACTCTATTATTGGAATGTAATTTATTGAAATGAAACGAGAATCCAATAGTATGTAGTTATTCAAAAAATAGTTTACAAAACGCAGAATGTCCGGTGCAAATGCCGACAATGTTAACATCGTACTTCCAATGACCAATTCCAAAACATCGTTTCAACGTAACAGCTAAATACAATTCATGAAAATTTTGCGGTCTACATTGTACGATGTACAACCACAAACAGTGAGATTCGTAACTCCTCTTTCTCTTCCCATCCCTTAATATAAACAGCGACAAGAATATAAAAGGAAACAAGGAAACAAAATATAATTTGAAATTTAAATGTTAAAGAAATAAAAAATAATACAATAATGTATGGGATTCATAGAGTGTTGATCATGCCAATATGAAATTTAATTATAAAACAAATTTACTATTATTTTTCATACAACTAATTGTATATAAAATAATACAACATTCATGAGATAAAATATTAATTTTGATAAATAGAATTGCACTTATGAGAAACTTGGTTTTTTGATGCAAATATATTTGTAGACAGAAAAATAGGTATACTTCAATGTGAATTTCAATTTGCATTAAAATATTTTCTGACGAAGAGAACGTAATCCGATGCGCCAAATCAATTCTCGATTCTCGCAACTGGATTTTAAGTTTCAGAAAGAAACACACGACTTTCTTATCCTATGATACTTCCACGTATATAAGCATATATAAAAATAGTAAATGTCCATTTCGAGGCATTGAAATAATACGAATTCTATTTTAAAGTTACGATAAAATGTGTTCGACGATACATATTTCTTCTTGACTACCTGCAATTTATAGTAAAGTATATTATAAAATTTAATTATATTCGAATTTTCCATAAATTAAGAAAATTGGAATTCTAAAAATAATTGATGGCGGCATCAACGTAAAAGTTTTTTTTAACTTCAATTAAAAAAAATTACAAAAAATGCATTAAAAATAGATTCTAATAATATGTCTTGAAATTAAATTCGTTTCAAGGAATATATTTTATCTTTTTCATACATTTTTTTCTTTTATGGTCACATGTAAACTTTTATCAAACTAGATTAAGAAGAATTGGTTGTATATATGAGAGAAAGTGCAAAAAAATTTCACCAGTAGTGTAGAAATTGATAGATCGGAGAATCGTTAGTTGACCGCGGGATGACGTACCTTTTTTATTATCCCTTTCTTATTAATCATACCGTACGAACGTCCGTGTCTACAAAATCCAATTAACAAATACGGCGTACAAGGGTTGATATGAAATAGGATCGTGTCCAGGATTTATCAAAGGGGGCGCTGAAATGAGAACGATAATCCCGAGAAGCTTTTTCCCCGATAGATCGACATAACGAAATTTCCTGAATTTCGTGCGGACTTTGTTATTTCAGGAAATTTGAATAAGGAATTTCATAGAATACGCGTTTGTCGAATTATTGATGAATTGTACGTCAATATTTAGTATTTGAGATATTCCTATAGAATAGATGAGGGAGCATGCACTCTGTTGTCAATAATAATAATAATTAATGAAGATTCATCGTTGAAGAATGATTAATCGTAAATAAATGGCAAGACACAAGTAATATCTAATCTTGCAACAATATTTAATAAATGAAATTACGATTAATTGAAAATACGATAATTTATGCTTGAAAGAAAAGAATTTTTTAATCGTGACATGATACACTCAGAAAAATACGTACCAAAATATACTCTTATTTCTACTATAAAAGTCCCCAAACTTGGGGCAAACTGGTTTTATAAGGCGATTTAGTTGATTTATTAACATAATTACAAAGAAAAATATTAATATAAAAATGCATATTTTCTAGTAGAAAACGGTAAAACTAATAGCATAAAACTGAATATTATTTGGTATTACCTAAATGCAAATTGTACCAAATGAATGAATTTAATTTTTACTTTATATTGGATGAAATTTTGCGATAAGTAGCTAGAATATAAAAATTAAATTATATATTTATTTATTTATTTATTTATTTATTTCGTTCGAAACTTGGACCGCTGCGAGATTCGAACTCGACACACGCTTCAGACCGCTCGGGTTTCAAGTGGTTCGTTTTAACGCATTTGGCTACGAATCTGCTGCCAGCTTACGAAAATAATAAGCTATATAGGCCACATAGCCCACGTCATGATTTGAATGCCAGCAACTGTTTCTTGCGAGCATAAATTTTCCCCCAATTTAGAGTAATTTTGTTTCACCTTGAAAGGCATATTTTAACTCAAAATATGCTATAATAAAATCAAAACAATGTTTGACTTTCGTATATGCAAATATGTACATTTTATTAGAAATAAATTGCTCCAACAAAATTTTCCCCTTTTTCGGCTAATTTTTATTTCTATAAGAATAATTTTTAAATTTTACAGTTAAAAATCCTGTAGAAAAGGTATTATAAAACCTATTTACCCCAATTTGGGGGAAAAAGTCATACAACATTTTTCTCAGTGTATAATACTTGTATGCCTACTGTAGGTGTACTATAATTGTTATTAACATTTTAGGTATACGGTATCGGAGCTAGTATATTTATATATTTATATTTCTGTGCCAGATCATTTTTTTCTGTGTAAAAATAAACGCGTATAATATTATTAATAACAAATAAGCAACTAATAAAAAAATAAATATACTAAATTAATTAAAGTTATTAAAATACCAAATAATTCTCCTATATACATTTATTCTTTATTTAGTTTAAAGAAAAATAAACCAAATGCTAAATCCGATGTTTAATTAAATAATGCTTATAAATCATATCTGATAAATTAATATTTTTTAGCTTAGTATATATAACTTGAGTTAAAGTTACACATAATTTTATTACAGAATTGAGATGCTCACATATAATTTCAGTTTGTATTGACAATCAGAAATAAATATTTAATTACGTTCTGGTTTAATTTAATATTTCTATCATAAACATATAATAAATCCTGTAGGATTCGTTATAACTTTATATATATTAGTTTATTTTGTCATAAAATTTAATAACCATATCAGTAAATAATTTTATAGCCTCTATAAAATTATAATATAATCGAAAAAATTAAAATAATGTGTAGTTGAAACATTTTAATAGAGTTTGGCCCTATTTTATCGGACATAGTTCTAAAAATATTTGTTTTTATATGACGTCTTTGGAGAACATTATATATACACTATCTACTATCTAACAATATATAAGTTCTGAAGTACAACCTGTTGATTTGACGACTAAATTTTGTTGACTGAAAAAGCAATTAATTAATAAAAAATTGTGTACTAAAAAATGTATGTGTGAGATGAGTTTCGACATGATATCAATTATTATGATATAAATTTAATATATATTATGATAATTAGTATTAAATAAATTGAATTTTTATTTCATTTCATGAAGTAGAAAATTGCAAACGATTCAACGTTCCTACATATCTCACATAATTTTTTTCATACAACATCAATTTTTTATGTATACAACCAAAAAAAGGAATTAAATAAATTATTATAATTTTACTTGTATAATGTGAATAAACTTTCAAAAATTAAAGAATGATTATCTGGCATAGTCAAATTTAAATGATTTCCTGTTTTAATGTATCAGCATATGGATTCATTGTACTGTGTAAGATAGTATTTTTTATACTGTTTACAAGTATATTCTCATTGTACTACATAAGATAGCAAGTTATATAATTCATTTTTCTTGATCTTTATCTCCAAAACCTATTATTTGTGGACAAATTGAGAGGTTATACCTATTGTAAAAGCAATTCGAGATTATTATTTTTTTAGACAATAAACAAAACGATACACATATAATCATTATTCGTTTCTATGTGTGTGTGTGTGTGTGTGAGAGAGAGAGAGACATTATATATTTTTATTTCTCTTCATTAACAAATTTCATTAGAAAGTTAATTTAGATTTTTGAAATTTCAGTGTAAGGTCGACAAAAGACAAACAAATTGATTTCTTCGAAATTTGTTTACATTTTATTGTATTGAAAAAATTACCTTTAAAATGTACTTAATGTAATCAAAATACTAATTGAGTTGACCAAATACGAGTTGACCACTGTTCCATAGAAGGAACAAGTCTCGACGTTGTTCGTTTCAATATTTATATAATAATGCAAAGAATTTTTTTCACGCGTCATTTTAGCAAGCTAACAATATATATATATATATATATTTTCAAATTTATGACCCAATTTTCCCGGTTCTGGTGCGCATCTTTTTTTTAGGGAAAAATAATCAAACAACGGCATATGATCTATATGAATCATCAGTTCTATGCGTCAGCAATGCAGCCGATCGGTGCGTCAGCCGATGCTCGTTGCACTATGCCATGCAATTATCACCAAGACAAAACAAGCGAAACATAACCAAGGGAAGGGGTGCGCTAGGACCCAGAAGTGGGAAATGACCCGACACTTAAAAAGGTCAAACTTTGACGGTGTCGGCCTCTTCTTCTCAGACCATTCTCTTGGTCGAGACATCAATTGTAATCGCGGAAAATCGAGTCAGTATCCGATAATAAAATAAATTTTTTGGGGTTTTTATGCTTTCGAGCTTTTTTCCCCGAGCATTCGCTCAAAATAGTGTTTTCAATTATTTTACCCAATCATTAAAATCGAACATTCGATAAAACATTTTTATTCGACATAACAACCACGTTCAAAAAAGAAAGGAAAAACTTGGCACGAAGTGATTCGTCGGTCAGCAAAGGCGCGTGCATTGCGTTCCTTTTATGGCCTTACTCACACAATCGATGCGGTGTCCATCAGCACATTTACTTGAACGAAAGCATTTCTATAAAAGCACTTTTCCGTAGCGTAGCAATTTATTTACAACGACGTAATTGCCATTTATATTTGATGGAAACTCAACGTTGTGTAAATTTATACTATTCGTAAATGTCAAAGAATATTTTTATATCAAAAACAACATTTTTTTTATTTTCTCTCAGTGTTTTTTACTTTCTCTATGTAACCTCTAGTAAATGTGTTATTTATTATATATAAAGTGCTAGGAAAGTAACGGATGAGAGAGAATATTTTATCGAAAAATGAAATTGAAAAATTCCAAAATACTTATTCAATATTGTTAAAAGAGAAATTCAATAATCTTTAAACTAAATTTCATTCGACCTTCTTAAATGAAGAAAAATAATATATAAAATTTTTGCAATATAACTTTAAATTTTTTGAACCATTGAGAGCAAATCAAAAATTGTATTAGACAGAATGGTAAAAATCAGTATAACTTCTGGAATAATGTTTAGTACTTATCCATTTATATCTTCAAAAAATGTATCAATTTTTACTATAATATCTAATACAATTTTTTATTTATTCTCAGTAGTTCAACAAATCTAGAAAAAATAGTGAAATTCCAACTATATATTTTCTTCAGGTAGAATCCTCCTACATTTAAATTATATTTACAAATTATTTGAATTTTAATGTACAGACCTGGTAGTAATACAAAATCCCGATATCAACTTAAATATTACTACAGTTACAAATTAGCTTTACACTTTTACTTAAAAATAACCGCTTAAAGCATATGCGTGACGTGGGGAATGCGCCTCCTATCCGTCTAAGCCTTACAAATCCAACAAACTTAACCAAAACCCTTTATTTGTGTCAGAATTTTTGTGATGTTGAGATTGCAGATCATTGGAACTATCATTATTGTTCTTGAAATTACCAAAGAAATATTTTATTTTTTTTTAATTGGCAGTGTTCTTCAATTTGATTTTAGTATTATTTGAAATAATACACTTAAAGAATTAGTTGCAGTTTAGTTTTAGTATAATCATATTTTACTATTTAAAAAATTAATGACGTATTTTGACATATTTTACATGCAACTAGAGAGTTATTATCATGTCGGAACTCAAACATTCCTCATTGGTTATTGAGACCGTCGGTCTAAGTAGTAAAGATGGTACATTGATTTTTTATTTCTGCCACTCGTTACGCATTTCTCGATATTTTTAAAGCTTATCGATCAATATAAGTAACGAAATATTAATATTTGTCTCTGTCTCTATTAATTAATCCGGGATATTTTTGATCTAATAAATATTGTGTG
>JABFPK010002540.1:0-10038 GCA_022817445.1 Habroteleia sp. ZL-2020
GACCACCGCTGGTTACTTGTCTCAGTGGTAGTCAGCTTTGTCTCAGTACTGAACCAGCTGTAAATTTCTACACGAAAAAAATAATATTTAAAACTTACTATATTTTCTAGAATTTTCGGACTACTGGAAATAAATTAAAAATTGCATTAGTATTTGTTACGTACCTATTTATATCTCCAAGAAAACGTAACAAATTTTTCCATACTGTCTAATACATTTTTTAGTTTGTACCCAATAATCCGAAAAATGTAGACAATATATATTTTAAATTTTAGAGTTTAAAATTTTTTTTTTCTTCGTGTATATAATCCTTTTTTTTCAGTATATTGATTAATTTTTACTTTTGTTGAACTTAAAAATAATTCATATACATATATTTAAATGTATGATAAATAAAAATCTTTAAATTGATTTCGTTATTATATCGCCAATCGCAAGTACGACGCCGCGACGCCCAAAACAAGACTTTTAATTTCAGACAAATTTCAGTAGTATACATAAATATTACTGTATGTAGACTCTTGAATGGAATTAGTTTATTTTGTATTGGCGTATTTTTTAATTGGTGCATTTTTAATTAAATTGGCATCTTCATTGTGCCGTTTATAAAGCACTCGCGGTGTTGTTCTTATTTTTGTATTGTTTGTTTTAATTATAGGCGTGATAATATAGTTAAGTGGTCGAAAGATAGATTTGTCTTAAAATATTTAAGTAAATAATATTTGTACGGTATCATACAATATGTAATAACAATATTTTTTTGCCAATAACGTATGCGAAATCGTTTCAACTTTTCACACAAAACGGTTTTGAAAAAAACAATTTTTTGAGAAGAAAATTCCATCGCAAGAAAAAACAAAGTGGACATAATTATTATAAAACATATTGTACTAAAAAAATATGAAAATATATTTCTATAAATTCTACAAGTTCAGAAGAAATAATTCTCATGACAAGACATACATTTGTATATTTTATATTTATTTACATATAAAAACTTGTTTAATTTTCACAAAGGAAATTTCTTTTTATATTCTTCGTCAAGTGTTTCTTTCTTCATATCGAATGCCACCTGTACAGATGGGATTTGTACAATCCCCATTTCATAAATGCAGCTTTACAACCACGTATATATATATATATGTGCGCTGAACTTAAAATTTCTTGTCATATTTATTCATATATATGATATATATATATCATATATATATATCATATATATCATATATATATATCATATATATATATCATATATATATATCATATATATCATATATATATATCATATATATCATATGTCAATTTAACATATATTTATGTTAAATTCAATCAGAACTCGATAAGCATTTAGAAAAATCCACTTCTTTTTTATTGACATCTTTGTGATGTTTACTTTTCTTCAATTACAAAATATTTACGTTCAAAGCGTATGTCAAATTGAAGCATATATAGAAAGTATTCTAAAAATTAAGGAAATATCGTGAGATTTCATACAGTATCATAAATAAAAATTCATTTATGAAAATGCAACAAAATGTTCACATTATAGATAAATCAAATTTCCTATAAAGCAATTTTCCAAATTTATCATCCAAAATTTGTAATAAAAAAAAAACATTATTGTAATAATAATAATATTTCTGTTGCATTTTCATAAATGAAATTGTATTCATGATCTTTTATTCATGAAAACTGACACGCTACCTTAACCATGTCAGGACGTTTTAAAATAAAGTGTAATAAATAAATATTTTAAAAATTCCGATGCAAGTTTAAATTGGCACATTCATTTTCGCAGCAGCGTTGTTTAACAAAGTTTTTGCATTTGAACGATTTCATAAAACATGTTATATAAAACTTTTACTTTTACTTTTATATATAAAAGTATATACATATATATATATATAACTGCATATAATTCGCAAGTCTACGCCACAAATTAGTAAAGTTAATACAATCGGCGATCATGCTATATATCATCGTGACGCGCCAACGTCCGAACGAGTTTCGCAGTTCATTAATTATGGATCGAGCATCACAAGTTAATACATTGTTATACGATGCAAAAAAGCGTGCATACCCAACTTCGTATAATCGTCCTTATCGTGCGCATCAATCTTGCCAAGTGAGCAATGCATATGTTATAAGCCGGCGAAAAAGATCGGTTTGGCGGGGGTGGACAATAGCCGACGCGAGTATCGTGCGTTCATGCATATATGTATATTTCAGATACATGTCCATACGCCACTGGCCGGATATAGCCACCTGCCCATCACTTCCACCTTTATAGCCTCTTCCGTCTATATATTACCGCACAGTGGTTTACGTCATAGCCCGGGGAAGCAATCCGCAGTGCACATAAAAACTAATTAAGCATTACACCCTGTTCAGTAAGAATTTCACGTGCAATAAATATTCGTGTCCGAACACAAATTTATAATCGATTCCAGTAGAGATAGAAATGTATTTTTACGTTTAAATTTTGAAATGGTTCAATAAATGGTCAAATAATTCAATTTGTTTTCATAATAAAAAAATAAGAACAAGTTATATTAAAATTTATAGAAGATATAAAAAATATAAATGAAAAATAATATTATGTTTGAAAAGAATACGATTAATAAAATAAATAGCACGATAACCAATTATAAAAGTGAAATAAATAATTAGAATTTGCAAAAATAAATATTAAAAAGAGAAAGAAATTTATAAAAAGCATATATTCGACGTATATGTCATTTTATCATATGTGTATTGATACGTGATATTGATATGTGTGCTGATACACATGAAGGAGTTATATTTTGCAACTGATGTCACATACATGGTATAAGATACCATATATACTGAGAAAAATCTTCTGTGCAATTGTTATGCAGCATATATACCACATATATGTACGCTTATATGCCACATATGCGTGTGAAGAATTCAGCATATATGACACGAGGTCGTAATCGAAATTCATATATGTGACATATATAAATCATATATAAATGTCATATATGCGTTATATATGTTATTTTATATATATATGGCCCCAATACACAATTTTTACCTTGGTATATTAAAAAATATTACTTTCAAAGTACTTAAATGAGTTAAATCATATACGTACATCAAAATGCGCTCTAAATTAATAAGGAAACAAGTCGCGCATTCTTCTTCACCCGCAGCTTTAATAAACTTCCGTGCTGTATAAACCGTTTTGATATATCATAAAAAAGATAAATTCCTAAACGTATCCTTAGTCAAACGAAATGCCATTCTTATTATTCGTCATCTTTGAGTCTGAATTTGCTTTTGCATTTTTATTCAAACACCCTAGACGATATTTTAATAATAAAGTCCACGTATATATCAATGAAAGATTTCCTTCTATCACATATTCATAAGTAACGCTGCCAATTGCATTTATAGAATTTAATACCACGAAGAATTTCTTTTCAACCAGATCACGATATACTTTAAAAACATTGTCTGCAGTATTTGGCGTACAAGAAATATGAATAATTGATTAATAGTATTGATTAAGTTAATTGTATATATTTTATAAACAATTTTAATAAAACCTAAAAAGAATATATTTTTCAATTTTGCAATATTATTTGGAGACAAATTTTCGTCATTTTTAGAATTAAATAATTAATAAATTATTGTCAATTTATCAATTGAAATAGTCTCAATCTGAAGTGCATGTATAATATTTACACAAGAACTATATATAAAAATAATTATTTAAAAAAAATGCTTTAAAAGGAATTAATAGAATAGTGCAAATTGTCGCTATTATATTATTATTAATCCCAACAAAAAATGTACATAATTAATTACATAATAATTTATCAAATAATCAACTACGCAATGATTTAACTAAATTTAACTAAAAACTTCAATTTTTTGTACTGCCAAGCATTAGTTACCATCGTTTTACCTAAAAAAAACTCAGTTGTCTCTGACGTAACTTCAAATTTCATTTACTTCCACTTTTTATTTCACCTAAAAATGACAGTGACATCAACTGAAATAAACAGTCAAAGAAATGTATGACTAAATTACACAGTTCAGTGGACTAATGCAATTGTTCTCAGGGTATAAGTTTCATAATTAAAAAGAAAAAATAAAAATTCTTATACCGATTTGCTTTTAAGTTTGCTATATGCATTCTTTGGCATTAGTTCAAACAAAATGCAAAAACCTATCACGTTCGGCAGATGCCACTTTGTTATGAATTCATCCATAGCATGCATATATAGTTTCCGTCCCGAGTTGGTCTTCGTGGAGTAATCTGAACGTCATCTATGCGGTGAAAAGCGCTCAGTTTCCGAGCGACAAATCTTATCTGATGGCAAGAGCTGATTGATACTATGATAACGCTTGGCATTCGACACACGAGCTAATGTTAACCCCTGCAAAAGCTTTGTACGCGCCAGGGAGGGCCGACGTTCGAACATTTACTGCCTCCAAAGTACACATTTAATCATAATCTAATATTTAAAAGATAATTTCACGGCTTGTTTACCTCGTGCACCTACCCCTTCCTGGCACGACTCCCGGAACCGACCGAGTATGGAAATTACGTTTTTATAACGAGCACTGTTCGGATTTTTAATGCTGAGAAATTTGCAAACCATCACAAATATTTATCTATTTGATAAAATGACATGTAATATCATATTGCATGTGCATTTTTATTTTATTTATAAGCACTTTTTGTTTTCTGACAAAAATTTTTTAAAACTCAAATTTATTTTTGAACAAAATTAAATTCCAATTTTACAATTATAAGCATAGCCTAAAATTATTCTTAATTTTATTCTATTTCAATAAAAATTCAAATCAAAGTTAATATAATCTATATCTTTGTGAAAAATTGTGTATCTTTAAAAGTGTGTATAGAATTTTTTTCAAAGTAACTTTCATTTTAAATTATTATTTCGCTAATTTTTAAGCTCCTGATATTTATTTTGTGATAAGCAGGATCTATGCTTAGAATTGTTATCATGCGTTTTTGAATTGAAAATTAAAATGTTGAATTATCTATTCAAAAACGCGTGGAAAAAAAACCTCAACACAAACATTGTTTTAAATTATGCAATACAAATCAAATGTTCATACATTAGTGAGAAAATCGCTTAAAATGAAAAGTTTAATTAAAAAATCGTTGTATAAATATTCTTATCAATGCACAATTTTTTCATAAAGGTTTAAGTTAGGTCAGTTCTGACTTGCATATATAAAGTATAATGTATTTCGCCTTAACCGAATTTATAATAAATAGTTTATACTAAAAAGTTAGAGGATAAAACCATATAGTATTTTTGTTTATTCCGTCTAACTCTAAATATATTGTTTTTCTAATTATGCGGATATTTTCCAGATATCTGCTAAAGTTTGGGTATATGAATTTGAGTTAATGTTCTTTGCCAGACTATTCCCAGCTCGCAAGCGGAGGCCACTTGATCTAATAATTACCAATCTGATTTAACTTAACATATACATACAATTCACATTAAAAAATAATACTTTATACAGTTATTTTCTTAAATCTATATCAATCTCACACTCCAACAAAAATCATCTACAAATCTACTGAATTTATTCGCAATAATTTTTATGAATTAACTTTACTGCAAACCAACGGCAAATTTTAGCAAACTTTTTCTTCGAAATTACTTTCGGATCGCCTGATATAAGATGCACACGTGTCGTAACAATGAAAAAAGTAATGTATTCGTTTAACGTGCATAAACAAGCCAAGTATTGTTATTATCGCAACAGTTCATTGCGATTAATCGCCTGCCGTTGATTCATTCCGCTTAATTTATACGTAAATTATACTCAGTCGCCCTTTCGGTGCTCAGTGAATAAACATGAATTTCCGGTCTCGGTGCGTTCAATTGCATTATGCTCACGTGGTCTTGCTAAATCGTGAATGCTGTGAACAGTTCTTGAAACCATTCCAAAACTTTCTGTAGCAGGTGCGCAAGTCTGACTTCCCACATTAATAACGTCGCTGCTATGAATGATTTCGATAACGAACTGACCCGATCCGTACCACTTTTTCCAAACTATTTGGGTTAATGTTATTTATACAGGAAATAATTGATCGTGTTTTAATTTGTGTTTAGTAATCATGTCAACACATCATAACATGACACGCAATTACGAGGGGTAAAACTCAATCGGTCATGTTCTGACAGCGAAACAAATCACGTACGATTTAGTTGCCTTTTTCATATTTGAAATTATACCGCAACAAATTACGTGATTCTATTTTGTTGTATAAGTTCCAAAATTTGTCATGTGTTGAGTATTTTTCAAATTTTTATATATAATACTATAAAGTTCATTAACTTCATCTTCATAAACATTTAAGGACAAAGTAATTTCTATAAATTGGAAATTTTACTTTAAAAGCAAAAATTATATTTGTATACAAATATAAGTGTTTGTATGAAATATTTTTATACAAATATAAACGAGTAAATCTAACGTTACAAAATAAATTCTTCTTTTAAGTCCGTCGTAATAATACTTTCAAGTTTGAAGTGTGAGATTTCGAAACTACGATTCTCATGGTTTACTGTGTGAAATTGTTTATGAGAAAGACCAAAATCTGTGTGAGCGAGGAAAAATAAAACTATAAATGGGATACGGTAGTAAGGTAGTATTTTAAGCTGGGAAATTACATTGCTTGCATGTTTGCTTACACAGAAATCTACCCTTGTGTAACTAAACCTTGAAGTAATCCTTTCTACATGTTTAGAAGTATATATGGATCGTTTTGAACTCGCCGAGACCCCGAACTCTTCGAGTATCATTACTTTTTATCTCTAGGTTGGTGGATTAAATGCAATCGAAGATTTAAGGGTTAATGTACTCGAAATACTTTTGTATCTTGTTATAAAAAGTGTATTAAAAAAATATTTTTTTATTTTTTCAGGAATTTAGCAGAAATTGAGATGAATGAAATGATGACGTAAAATTTTATTTTATATAAAATAAATAATTTAATTTAATGTTTAAATTTACATAATTGAATTTCTAGACGTTTATTTTAGATAAACCGATGTAATATTTTTACCACCGAAATGAACACATTTTGAAAAATTGTTTTGAAGGTGAGATATGAACTTTGTCGTTTGTACCACCTGCCCGTGTCTCGTATATCTTTGTAGTAAATTAGAATTCTCGCAAGACCAAGTTCAGTTTATCGACTCATACATACATTTAAAGGCGCATTTACATAATGAAATATAGTGATTCACACTCTTATCAGCATCTTTAGCATTCCTTGCATACAATTACGGTCATGCACGTAGAAAAATAAAAACATACATATAGAACAATGAACAATTCGATTAAGAATGATTATTCATTAATTTTATCTAACGAAATCTACCTAAATCAACTTGCACAAACCTATGATTAATTTGTAATACATCCTCTAATGAGAATAATCATAAAAACATTGATTGCTAAAAATGAGTATGCGTTTCTATTTCTACTCATTTTATCAATTAGTTATGCTCAATTATTTTAGAAAATGAGCGTTTAAAAGTTAAACTGTTTTTAAACCAAGGATCGCGCTCCCTTTAATGCGAGCGCACGATGTAATGGTGGGAGGAAGTAGCACATTAATTTCGAGCTTACCCTCAGACCTCCTTCAAACCCCATTCGCACGACTAATACATGCCAACGAGCTTAGCAGTTAGTAGTTACGCAGATATTTAAGATAAAGTTAGAATCTTTAAATTTGTAAAACAATAACTTATGTGTTTATAATTTAAACACAAATTTAAATTTTATATTTGTGTCTTCGTCATAAAAAAGTCTTACAATTAAGCTTTTAGAATTTTCCACATATGTCATACAAATTTTGCCCTAAAGGGAACATTTTTACATTTAACTATTTTAAGTTTAAAAGTGCGTTGACGGGATCACTACTTGTATTGTATTGAAGCTATCGAATTATTTTATAGATTTATTTTAGACACAGTTGGAAAGGCTTCGACGTATCCTTTATAAAAAACAAGATAATGTTATTATCAGCACATTATCAAAGGTACAATTCGTCACATATAGCAGTTCATAAAACCTGTACGCTGTCCGGTAGGCCCTAATGCTTCGAGGTCTCCTCAAATATTAGTAAAGGACTACAAAGGGGAGCCTTTTGAAACGGAATCTCCGAAAATTCTATGGCGAATAATCGGAGACAGCTGGCTGGATGCGAAATCAAGTAGCGTAATAATGCGTCGGGTTCATATTCAACATCCGAAGGAAGAATGAAAAAACTCAGACGTTCGAAGTTTAGGAGACGTAGCCCTTCTAATGGACTCTTATGTAACATGAAATGTTTATAAGAATAATTGTACTTAGTAGGCCACTTGAGCAATATCGATTGTTTTTTTTCTTCGGGGTCAAATCGATTACAACGTTATCACGTGCGGAATATGTACAAATAATTTTATTGCTCGGTCCCCTGTGTACGTAACTTTTATCATAGTTGCAGAACACCAACGGAAACGTTTCGCTTAATTCCCCGAGATATAAAAAAAACTATTGATTGGATTTCCTTAATCCTATCAACGTCGTTTAAACTTGGCACGATATTCGGATTCTGACTGAAATCAAAACACAACACCCTAACTGAACGTATCAAAATAATGCTACAGTTTTAAGGGAGTATCTCAATTCCTAAAATGAATCTATCGAAATAACGACTTTTTTTGTTCGCATATATTCACTGCAAAACTAGTGTTGTGTGCATAACGCTTTTGAAGCTTTTTTAGAACACTTAAAACGTTTTTCGATTAAAGCGTTCTGGGGAAAACACATGAAACTTTTTTATCAGAAATAACATATAAATCGTTATGCCAGAGTTGATATAATTGTGACATTGTTCCAAAATAATAAAAATGGGTTCATATAAATGTTTATTGTGTGATTATAATACAGTTGTATGTCGTATACTGAATACATGATTAAAATTTAAACTCTACTAATGCCTCAAATCGAAAGTCATTTTACAAGAAGTCGCAAAATGAAATGAGAATTAAAACTGTATGCAGTTACTTATGTCAAACTGATAGTTGAAAATAAAAAAAGAAATTTGACGCAAATCGTGCCGGATCGTTCAAGGGGTCTTATATTTTTAATCGCCCATTAATTACTTTTCGTCGCGAAGAAGCGGGCCTCGACAAAGTGTTAGTGCGAAAAGCGTTGACAATTTCACTGAAAAAAAGGAGAAAAAGAGTAAAGTCTTTCTTAGAGCGCGCACATTTTCGGGTTTAGTTTGAAAACGAAGGGTCCGTTGAATGTGTCGAGGCGTCCGCCGGGTGTCGTTGCAGCCCAAACAGCTAGTTAGCCAAGACAACGACGTCGACGCGATACTGTGAATAAAAAATGAAGTAGCACGCTCGAGCGAGCGCGGACTGGAAACACGTATTGGGATATTAATCGCCGTAGCGAGGGAGCACCGAGTGTTTGCGCGATGCTTCAAGAGGTTTACAACACCGAAGCCCTGACAGCCCCTTTTTAAGAGCAACGAAACACTGCCGGACCCCTTTCGCCATCTACTCACTCCACTCGACAGCCTACTAACCTCGGCGATACTCCTGGATACTTGGTCAATAGTACACGAATCCTGCAGCCACTCGTATACTTAAAATAATGGACCTTCGATATGTTTGCAAAACAACGCATAATCGTTGCCAGGAGTGCTAATTGTTTGTTAATTTTCGTTGCCACTACACGACGCATGTATGCCCGTGGCTGCTAGCACTGCTAGCGGATCGACGTCACGGAACCAAAGACAAATTCTCCGTGCAGACATATGGCATCGTCAACAAACCAAACAAAACCCTAGTCGGAGCATCAGAAATTGCACAATTAATTTCTAACGTTAAATAACGAATCGATGTTACGTGTGTATTTTTTAATGATTTTTTAATGAGTGGGATGATTTTCGAAAAGTTGCAAATATTCTGAAAGTAATAATATCAAATTGAATTTGTAAAACGTGTGAAATAACAT
>JABFPK010002541.1:0-10036 GCA_022817445.1 Habroteleia sp. ZL-2020
AAATGAAAACTGAATGATTGCAAAATTTTTAGGATGGAGCAACAGCATTATTTGTTGCAGCTCAAAATGGACATATTCATACGGTTGAATCCCTTTTATCGCACCATGTAATAATAGACACCACAAGAACGGATGGAACTACACCCTTATGGATCGCAGCTCAAATGGGACATGATCACGTAGTCAGGCGACTCTTAAAAGCCGGCGCAAAGGTTGATTCAACGAGACACGTAAGTATCATTTGTAAATATCAAAGCCACTTTATAATTGTGAAGGTGCTATTGAACTTTATACCTTACAAAAGAAAAAATGCAAAAGGTCTCTGTTACAAGCTATTGTTTCAGGAGCCGGACGCATTGTCTAGAAACGTATTCAAAATCTAAGTTTTTATAACTTAACAGTGAATCTTATGAAAATTACTCATTTTTATTTATAGTGAAATAGCAGGAGATTTTTATATTTATTAAATATAAAATGATTTTTAGGATGGAGCGACACCTCTCTTTAAGGCAGCTCACAAAGGTCATGCAGCTGTAGTAGAGGAACTACTGAAATACAAACCAAAGTTGGATATTCTGCCGGTATTTATTTGTGATTAAACTTATCTTTAATAACAAATTTAATTAGAAGAATTTACATTTTTTTCTATGCTGCTACAATTAATTTAATTGCATTAGTACAATTTGATTTCTACAATTAAAATTAGTTTTTTGTACGAACAATTTAAAATATGCTATTTTCTTATAAACTATCAACATTTTGTGATGGAAAATGTGATTATTTATACGAGATAAACATTTCATATTTTTTTGTAATTATTGTGTTTCAAATATTAATATTTTCATATTTTTAATGGCAAATTCTTTTTAACAATAAAAAGTTCAAGATTCTTGTTCAAGATTTATTAAAAAATAATGTATTAATCTGTGTAATTAATTTGATATGCATTTTGGCATACTAGTGCATAATAATCAAGACTTAAAATGCTCTACTAAAAATGAGTACACTGTGCATGACCTCGATTAATTAAGCGTTTGATAACTTTTACCTTGAACATATGATTTTATGTAATTAGAACGGCGAAAGTGCTCTTCATGTCGCAGCTTTAATGGGGCATATGAGTGTAACTAGACAATTGGTCGGTGTTGGCGCGAATCCCTTACTGGTCAACCAAGATGGTCTCACTCCGTTACAAATTGCTATAAAGCATAAGCAACTACAAGTCGCCAATTATTTGCAAGAAAAAATTAGAATAAGTTGTTAATCTGCGTATGTGATATTTTTCACAATTTTGTGGTAAATAACTATAAACGTTAATTCGTAACAAGTTAAAACTTTTAAGCAGCTTTGTTGAAAATTGAATAAACTTGTTATGCAAGTCAATATGTCTAACAAGTTTGAAAATGCGAATTTAAGAGTGTATTAGACTGAAATGTTATCATATTTATATTATATTTATTTGATTTTTAATGAATAATATAGATTATTCATTTTAATTTGATGCGAAATGTGTTCACCTTGAAGATTCACTTGAAAATTAACATTGAAAAAAATTAACACACGAATTATCATGGTATTTGATAAATGCATTACGTGTTAATAATTGTGTCAAAGATACAAGTTAATTACCTTATCGAGAATTAAAATTCTTATTCTAATTATCATTGTTATGCATTTTGATATTTATGATATGATATAAGCTTTTGATATTGCAATAAGAATCTACTATATTTAATATAATTAATATTAAAGTAAAAGAAGTTAAGCATTAATGTATAGTAATGTTTAGTAAATCATTTTTTCTTCTGAAATTGGGGAGAAGCAAACATTATATAAAAAGAAAATGATTGTAATAATTATTGTAATATCAAAGAACTGAATCGAGCAACACTTCAATCGTGGTAGTCATACGAATAAAATATTTTATTAAATGTATATAGGTATAAAACAATTATATTTATTATTATACTATAAGGAACTATAGTGTACTAATTTAATTGAAAGATTTTTTAATATTTTGAATCCGTCTTTTAGACATGTAATAAATTTAAAAATATATGTCATTTCTTTTATTAAATTATATACACATAATATATTTATCAATAGCAAACCGTCCACTTTTCATAAAAAATATTTAAATAAAAATTGCACACAATATGTTAAATTAACACTTATTAATTAGTTCCTTATTTGTGATAAACTATCTATTAATTGCAATACAATTTACGAATTTTATTAAATGGAATAAATATCTTAATTCTTTTTCAATAAAAGACATAAAATTTTGTTCAAAAGAAGATTATACAAAAATAAAATACTATGTTTAATTGAACTAATAATTAAAATTTGTATATTCAGTTTCAGACCGCATTAAAACAATTACTAAATAAATGTTGAGATATTTATTCTATTTATATATACTGTTATTATTCAGTTCAAAGATTATTTTATAGATAATAATGGTATTTATATAGAATTAAACATTTATATTATTTGTATTTTACATAAAATAATTTTTAAACGATGCTTGGTAAATTTTTTAAAAAAAGAAAGTATACAATCTCGAAGCAATTGCTAAAGTCAAATTAATTATTGTACAAAGTCAAAGAATGATGTATATCTAAATATTAAATATTATAACATTTACATATTCATATTATGGTATGAATTCGTACTGGTAGTAGTATATATTATTTTTACTTAATTTAAAGTTAGTGTGCAATATTATATATGTATAAAACACAAAAGAAACATGTATAAAATTACTGTTTTGTATATGCATATTTAAGTAAAAATTGATACATTTAATACAATATATTACATAAATCTTTTAAGACTGACTAATCTGCCTTAATACTTAACAATTTACATCGAATTATGCAATTGTTTTGAATACAATTAGTTATTTGTGGCATTACACTTTTATTCTAAATGCATTTACAAAAAAGTAAATTAAAAACTAATAGAATGTTGTTAATATATTTAAAATCTCGTTTAATTTGTAACAATTATATTATTTTAAAACGTGAGCATATTCTAGTTGATTTATACGTAAATGAAAAAACGGCCAAAAAGGTTTCTTGTCCTCACTGAGCAAATTTTTGTAACATTTTATTTTACTTATAAAGAGTATTGTACATTAACGTTATTCTAAAATATGCCTAAATTCACTTTTTAAAAAAAGGCTTGTTATCTTGATTTCCAATAAGATAATATATTTTTCACATATAAATATATATACATATAATAAATTCAATATAAATTACAATTCAAAAAATAATTTTATAATTTCTAACATACTATCCGAGCGTGATAAAACTCTAATACATTTATACTTATATTAATACTGAACAAACGCACGCGACAATTTTGTAGTAGCATGACACATCACAAAAATACCATTATTTATCAGCGAATCACACCCAAAAGTATTCAGCGGTCTTCCTAAGCTGTGTAATAATCTAGGTGAACTATTGTTGTAAATAATAAAGATATATATTTAAAATTTGACTTTTTTTCATCCTCATGTTACAAAGTTGCACACTTATTGACTCAATTTGTCATTTCTAATTACTTTTCAAATCATAATATCAGAAAAATATACTTCATTATATTCTCCACTTAATCATAACAGAAATTTAAATTCATAAAAGAAGCACTCTGTGTTCCAAACAACGAAATCATTGTCTTTGACAAGCAGAAGTATATTCTTGCAAAACGACTTTACTAATGTAATTTCTCCTCATTAAACGTACACCGTATTATGTAATGTGTAAGAAAGCAAAAGGCCAATGTAACGATGATGAAAAACGCACGTCGACCTTGCTGTCCAACTGTTAACTACTTATTTCCTTTTTCTATTTCAGATGCAAAGTGTTTTCCGCGCGAAGAACAGCGTTGTGCGCTGTTCGTCTCTTACTTCCAATTCATGAAATTCGAAAAAAAATTAGACGATTTAATTAATATTAAATGATCGTTTCTGTTCATGAACTAAACAAACAATGGATTTTATCAATTGTGTACAGATAAGAGTGATAACGCACGCATACATTATTCGGGACGGAGTACAGTCAGTGTGCGACCGATTGTCATCCAATAGAGATCATGGTTCGAGATCGATTGCCGGATTTGCAAGCTGTTAGTATATTTCTTTCGTTTCATATAAGATAGAGTGTACTGTTGTTGTGTATATAAACTTATTTTTTGATTCAATGGGCGAAAAATTGTTATCAATAAGACAATCAATTTTAATTGATGCTTATCAATTAATAATAATCAGTTATTAATTATTTTATCAAAACATATCATAAAAAGTTTATTAATAGATTGCATTTACTAAATTGAATGGTATTTTTTTCATTGAAGAAAAATTGAATGAGATTGTTTTAATATAATGAGATCAAAAAATTGAAATAAAAAATTGTTTATGAAAATTAATAAAATTAAATGTTACTTATTTTGGAATCTTATTCGATTAAATGTTTTGAAGTAATTATTTTAATTGTATGATATAATGTTCTATTTTAAGAGATTAGCGTCCTTTAGAACACAGTATTTCGTGCAAACATCTCATTGTGTACATACTTTATTCTGTTTTTTAATGTTTGTCTGTTAATTAAAATTAAAATATTCACAACATTGTCACATGTAAAGTTATTTGTGTGATTATTTTTGTAAATATTTAGACATTGAAAGTGAAAACGACGATAAATATTTTACATAGAGTTTTAATAAAGAAATACATTTCTACGATAATTTTCCTTAATTGCAGTTTCTTAGAACTTTTCTAAGCAGAAAAATTATTCATATTTTTAAAGCTCAACACAAAATAACAATTCTTTTTTTAATAAACAAATTACATTTTTATATAACATTCATATAATACATTTACATGAATTGAATTTTTCATCTTTGTATTATTGACATTTTGAGTTCTTTTATTTTTCGCATTAAAGTAATACTATGATAACAACTCATTTCTTGTTGATTTCTTATGTATTTGAATTATTTTAAATGAATTTTATTTATAGATTCGCAGAAACAGTTTCGGACTGAGAGGAGGAATACTTCAAAATATACATATACACAAATTTCAAAATAAAAAACTAACTCAAATTCTTGACGAAGTAAGTTATACATATTTATATACGTTTAGTTAAAAATTTGATGATTTATATATAACAATTAAAATAAATATGTGAGTTAATTTTGTGTTAGGAAAAAATAAAAATTGTCACATTAATGTATTGTGATAATCGCATAGGTCCAGCAGATTCGTTCTTTAATAGATATAATTTCCCAAAACGTTAGCATCATTAAAAAATTGCACAATGATGTCCTCTCGCATACAAATAGAGGTATATAAAATCTATATTAAATGTATTTATATATTAAACAATCATTAGCTTTATTAATGTAAAAGTTTTCAACTTTATATTAATTCAATTTAAAATTTTTAACATTTAAGTATTTTAAATTTCAGAACTACAAAAAGAACTTGAAAATAGAATTTACACCATATCTCAAACTGCACACTCCGTAAAATCTAAGCTAAGCGGTAAGTATTGTATGTTCAAAATATACATTTTATAATTATATACAATAAAACATTCTATTGAGTATAAATTGTATGCCATGTAGCTGTCAAATGCTGCCTTGAGATAAAAAACATTTACTACTTTACTTAGTATTATAAAGTACTAAATAACGTTATAAAATCATATTTAAAGATCCCAATAACACCTAATCATATATTTTTCTCTTCTACTGTTTTAAAATTTCACGTAAATAATTTATATCTTACTTTTTTCATTTAAGTTAAATATAAATTCGTATAAACTTTGGTCTATATTGCGAAAATATATTATATAAATATATATTATGTAGTTATAAATTGTAAATATAAAAATTGCTTAATTCGTTAGTGGCATCAAGTTTAATTTAATCACGTTTGTTATTTAAATCACTTAATTCATCATCGGTAACCTCGGGCAAATTACTTCCCATATTTTCACAAGTTAGACTGCAATCTGACTCGCCAGATTCTTTTCTTGTTTCAAATGATATGGGAGTACTACTGACTATTCTGCGCGTCGTTAGCATGCTCGACGTATTAATAGGAGATATGGAAGAAAACCGATTTCTAAATATTGTTGATTGCTCTGAAGATGTCGGAGAAGCTACCAGATTTGAATTTGTTGTAGTATCAACTACTATATTTGATTCAACGGGTTCTTGATCCGTACGGTTGTTAGTTAGTCTAGAAAAACAACATTATATAGGATACATGTTCATTAAGAACTAATTAAAACATACGGTTTTTACTTACGGTTTTCCCAGTGCTTCTGTAATTTGTTCATTCGTCAAACGGGGTAACATAATAGAGACTTTATTAGTTTTACATTTCCTTATTGCATTCGCATTTCTATCCTCATCATCGCTAACGCTATCATTTAGTTGTTTTTTTCCATTTTTCCTGTAGCATGAAATGATTGCATTTTAAAATGTCCAAATTTGAGAACAATATAAAAATCAAACAAACACCTTACCTAATATTTTCAATTTTTTCTTCTAGTTCAGGATATTCGTTTAATAAAGGTATAAAAGTTTCCTTGTTATATTCCAAAACCAGCTGGACAAAGAACCTACTTATATCCGTTAAAACCGACGACTTCGAGTCCTTCAATTTCATTTCTAGTTTGACTAGCATTGGCATTAAATGCTGTAACTTGAACGACTTTGTTGATTCCATTAAGCAGTTAATTACATTATTATGTACATTAGCTGGCGTCACGCCTTCCTCTTGTAATTCATCGTCGTTCTGCTTGTTGGTGTTGAAATTGGGCTGAATATAATCGCAAGATAAAATATAAATTGTATCCTTTAAAAGACAGTTCTCGTTTTCCCCCCCAAGCACCAACGTGCCGTCGCAAAATCCATGCAATACCTTCCTCGTCAAATTTTCAGTCAATTTTATTTTGCCTAACGGATCTACGTGTTCCAGCATAAAATCATATATGCATCGTCGTTTTGACTCGTTTTGCATTCCAGACAACATCAGAACAGCCTTTTCCTTTTCCGTCATCTTCATTTCGCCCACTTTTTGAAGCGACGTGCAATCATTGTAATGAAAAATACTTCTGATGAATTGCTGATGTATCAAGGCCTTGTTCTTGACGACGAGTCTTTCTTTAACGAGGAATACCGTTAGCTCCCTAATGGTTTTATCAGGGTCTGAAATCATGGTTAAAATATGGAAGAAGAAGAGTCCCTTGACTTTAATAAAATCTTCTAACAACAACTGAATAAAAATTACAACAATAGCTTCGCGAACACGAGGATTCGAATCTTTCATACAAATACACATTTCGGACAAATAAGGCTCTACCAGTGCCGTAAATCTTTCGCAAAGGTCCGCCAGTACTATCGCAGCGTTAACTCGAATCGTTGTTTCAAACAAGGATTGTTCTCTGGAAGTTTGGCACATAAGACAGCTTAAAATAGGCGTCACTTGTTCAGCAACTTCTCGATCTCGTATACCGAGTTGTCCCAACAGTTGTATACCAAGTTGTCTAAGAACAATGTAATCGTGTAGAGACGAGGGCACCGAGTCCCAGTCTAACAGCATCCCTTGGAGAATATTTAGGGTAGAAGGCATGATGTTTCCGGTGCAGAGAAAAGCAGCATTGCCCAGTGTGCTCATCACACGAAGGGGACACACGTCTACCAGGTCTTCCTCGTTAAATATTTTATTTATCTTGATTTCGGAAGATTTCATTAAAGTAAGCATATTAGCTTGGAGAACTCGCTCGCCGTTCGGTTGAAGGTATTTGATGATCCGATCTAATATGTCAATGCAAATACTTATGTATTCAAAGCTGACCTGTTAAATAAAGAAATCATCTTAATTAAAAGCGAATTTTATGATTATGCTTTAATGGCAAAGAAATATTATTTCAATATCAAATGCTATATTTTTATATTTTGTTTATTTGGCATGTTTTAAGTTCAATGAGTAAATTATTAGTTATATACATGTTATGTTTCGATGTTTAAGTAGTTTTTAATAATGTTTCTTTATCGTTGAATCATTTTCTTTATAAACCTTTTTACTAAATTTTGTTTTTATGTAAATATGATTCACTTTCAATGATTGATCGTTAATATCACCTCGCAATCTATTCTCGCCTACAAGTTTTATTTTAATACTGCATCATTATTGTCTATTATGCGTTTCAAATATTTTTTTAATTATTATACACGTTAATTTTAAAGCATCTGTGTTTTAAACTACTTTTTGCTATTAAAATGTTTTAAAAATATAACTGAATTTTAGATATTGAACTGTTTGTATTAAATGAGTTATCAATTTTTAGAGAATAAATTAAAAGCATAGAAGTCTTATCAAATTTCATAAAATATGTATAATGCATTTAAGTATTGAATACAATTTATTAATATATCAACAGCTTTTCTATGAGTATTCTAGCATTATAAATAATTTATTTTGTAATTTAAATAATTATATTTCATTGGCTAAATATTAAATAAAGAAAGTAATTCAATACTATCTTTTCAATGAAGAATTAACTTTGAAAGATTGTTTTGTTGTAAATATTGTTCTTTATTATTTTGCAAAAAATTATTTTAATATTACTTTAATAATATGGTTATTATTTTTTTAATCCAAGCTACTTTGAATTTCTGAAAATTGGAAATTGTGTGAAAAATATTCTATTAACTATATAATTTATTAATGTAATTATACCAATATCATAAATATATCTATGGCTAAAAGATAAAACCAGTTAACTTTACTAATAATTCACTTTCAATAATTCAAGCAAAAAGGGTTTGAAAGACCAAAATATTAATACAGAAATAATACAACATTGCGAAACTTTTTACTAACGATTAATAAATTTATGCCAATTTTCTGTATTTAAATCACATTTCAGTTATTTTATAGCAATTGTCATAATTAATTCATTTTTGGCCAAACTTAATGGTTAATCAAACCTGTGGTTTTACTTTCAATTTAAATAAACAATATTGAACAACTTTATCATAAACATATAAAATTTCCTCGACATTAACTTATTGAAATACACAAATAGCAGTTACCTCGAATTGACAAAGGCATTGATAAATATCCCCCTGCATTCTCTGCAGTAAATCTCTATCAATTTCAGACCAAGAATTTCTAAGCACCTCTAACATAAATTTGACGTGGTACTTATTACTCCTAATTAATTCATTGTAATTTAAAAAGTATATATCCATATTACTCAACATGAAATTTTCAGAAATAGTCGCCAACAGAACCCAAGCCTGAACCTCGTGGTCAGTGTCTACGTGCGTCCTGACTTTCGTCACGCAGGCATGATCCAAATTGCCATTTCGCACCCACATTGTACAAGCTTTTACCAAAAACTTCGTCATTTCTAAACGAATTAATTTGTCAATTATCTTCCACGGGAGCTCGGCTGAATCGCCGTCCTCTTTCTCATTCCACATTTTTAACTTTCCCAAAATTAATTGGTCCATTGCTTCCAAGACCTTCTCCTGGACCTTTGTTTCAATGTCAAAAATCTGCGGCACCACAGCTTTCACCCATTCTTCCAGCAAACAATCATTCTCCGGCGATTCCTCCAGCATTTGCGTGAGCATTTGTATGGCAAATTTGCGCACGGTCATAGACAAATCGCGACAGTGTCTACCAATCAACGTTATCACCCGGTCCAAAACACCCGCTTTGAAATAAGTGATATTTTTCAAAATCTGCAACGCACTGCGTCGAATCAAAGCTCTCTCGTCTTCGACTCTTAAAAAAATCATTTGCAAAATAGCATCTGACCATGGCAGCGGATTGAAATCTTCTTTCAAAGCCGATTTCAATTGGCTCAAGCATGGTAAAGGATTTCCATTTAACTCGTTGTTAAACATTATCTGGAATTCGTCTTTGAAACTATTGTGGTTGTTTTTGTCAGTGAGTTCTGTGAATATAGCCATGGCTTTACCTCGAGCCATATTGGAG
>JABFPK010002544.1:0-10032 GCA_022817445.1 Habroteleia sp. ZL-2020
GTCGTGGACACCTGGTCTAGAGCGACGGCGAAAGTATAAGTCCCATGAAAGTCCTCGAGGAACTTGTATCTCTTCTCACTAAGCAGATATGGTAGCCAAACGTTTTTGTTTCAACCAGATTTGTTTTCGTGATGTTTAGCTCACGATCGGCATGTTGCTGAGTTATGTGGATTGTGGGGGCGGCGGGAGCGGTACTAGAAGTGCGTTGGTGGTGCCGCTGATGCCGATACTGTACCGACAACCTGTTACGCTTGCCTCCTCGTTTTTTTAATCTTTATATACTTTTTTTCATACATTTTGTCTTCATATCCTTAGCTCTCTTTTAGGATACTTCATTTTGTCTTTGTTTTATAGATTCAAATGTTTTCAAGGATTTTTTTATTGAAAAAAACGTTATTATTCTTAAATGTATAAAACAAATTGTATAAAATATATATAATACTAAGGCCTATGAAAGAGAGAGAGAATTCTTGTTTATAAAATACTATGATAAACCTTCATGAATGTATTATTATATAGTTATATTCACTGATGACATAAATCAAGATAATTTGTTAATGTTTTTATTTTATTACTGAATTTGTTTCCCCAACTAATTCAAAATCATTGTTTTGAAAAGTTTATGGCTACGAAGAAGACTCGTGGAAATTTTGATTCATATCTTTTGCGGTTAAATGTCAAGAGAAATTGTAATTTCTATCAATCACGTGAATAATAACAAAAAGTTTTTAATTCTTTTATTTATCAGCGTTGATGTTGCGGTTTATAGATGTTGTCTTAATGTCCTAAGATAACGGTTTTTCTTCTTACTTGTTTCTAATGGTTGTGGTCGAGCTTACAGGGAATTGCGTGTAGTCAGCCTCACCGGAAGATTATCGCGTGATTCAAGAAAAACACTGAGATTTTAGCTCCTCTTATGAAACATTTATTATCTGTTGAGCATTCTACCAAAACAAATAAAAAACCCAGGGACACCAGATGACGAAAAGCAACTAAAATAGCGAGTTGTTCAATAATTCTGAAACACAGATTATTTGAATTTGAATTTGTATTTGTTTTCTAAACGTAATAATAGTGTGTCTAACCCATAATTATTATTATCAATCGAAGAAGCACACTTCCTTTGAGAAATAGAAATTCAGAGCTCAAAGGGCTGCTCGTAAATTTCCATACGACAATTATTCCGTACGCGTATTTCCTTATACGTGCACATCTAATTTGACTTGTAGCGAAACCATGCGTGGTCTGGAGTCGCTATCAAGTATATTACGAAGAATGAAAAGCTTGCGATGTTGGATGAACTTTGACGTCGACTTGTAGAAAGTGCACGTTTCCTCTGCATTGAGTTGAAGGTGTCACTTATTTTTTTTGAATTAGATATGTTAGCAATCATTAGGGGGGAGACGGCAAAATGAAAATATTTCAATTAAGATATTTAGATGATAAAAATATTAAAAATTTATGTCGTCAATAAACGATCAGAATTGTTATTTAAAATTGATTAAAAGTATTAATAAAAATCGTATGATATTAAAAGTTTTTGTCTTTGCAAATTGTTTAAAATATATTAAAAATTTAAATCAATAAGTTTGTATATGTCTGAACTGTTATTTGTTTGAAATAACACGTGGTAATCGCTACCTCCAAATCATTATAGTCAATTGTCACCGATGTGATTATCATCAATTGTACGTTGCATTGCATGCGTGGCTAATAACAACCGAAGGTTGAAAATAAAGCTGTTAAACATTTTGTTATTTGTATTATCGCAAAGCACGAGTTTGCAGCTATCAGAATATAATAATTCTAAGATTAATTTCATTAAAAAAAGATTACACTTTTTCAACTGAAAACAATGGAACAATACTAAAAAATACTCTCTTATACATGTTAGAAAAGTAATATATATTTGTATACGCAATATCATAATTGATATCTTAATGTATTAATAAAGAAATAATCATTATGTGCGAATTGTTTTGTTTATTATTCTGTGATAGTTGATGTGCGTGGTGATGATGATAATGAGTTATTTACTTTCCTATATTTTGTAAGTTAAATAAGGTGAGTAGTAATTCTTCAATTTTATCCTTAACGGAGCATAAAAATTATGTTTACATTTAAATTCACCTTCTATAATAAATTAATTTCAATTGCATCTTAATTATCATTGATTTTTATCTTATATTTACCTTGTAAAGAATTTAAGATTTTGGGTCACATTACACGGAAGAAAAGATTTGTAGTATTAATATGTTTGGCTGATTTAGACATAAATATATGAATACCATATCTACAGTAAAAACAGAACAACCAAATTTATTTAAGTTAGAAAAAGATAGAAATATATAATGGCCGATTTTTTAATAAATTTTTCCTTAGGATTTGAATTCATGTTTCAATTAGTAGTAATAAAAGATTTTTGTGAAGACCAGATTGAGAATGAATGTATTATAAATTTGGTGTAATCGATATTTATAATAATCATATTGCTTTTTTTATCTTGCAATAAAATATATATAAAATAACCATATTAGTTTTGTTACAATCACTGTCCTTTTTTTCCGTGCAGCCTTAAAATCTACGGAAAGATTTTAATTAGATTAAAAATGACGCTTCTGGTAAAAGTTGTATCGTGAAACGAGAGATCTTGAGCTAAGTTGCTACTGATTTGCCGCTGGCCAACTTCATTCATTAATTCATTCTTTTTTTTAGTAAGAAGAATGCTTTGTTGTGTGACACTTTGACAGTCTTTCCTCTTCTTCTCTCCTATTATCTTTATAAGCTTCACCATCTTTTCATATTTCCTATCTTTGGTATGTACTTTTCATTCTTTTATTTCCAGGATATGTCAATCGATCTGGTAAAATATATTGTAATGAGAATATATATAAAGATAATGATTTATTTTTCCTCTACATTTATTTTGTGTTTTTTTAAAAATTTGAAACTTGAGCACGTTGATTAAATTAATTGCAAACATAATTTATTTTACAATATATTATATAATAAATAATATTGTATATTAGACGTATAAGGTTTATACCTAATCTCATATTTTCTTAATTTACATTTTATTTTTTGTTTATTATGACTGAATAGTAACTGTTATTTTCGTAGTACGAAATTATAACAAATTGAACCTAACTGTATTATACTCAATCTAATCAGTAAGTTTAATAAGTATAATGAGCTGAATTACTTTGTCTGGCACAGTCAAGAAACACTATGTCAGCATACTCATTTGTCATAATTTCTGAACCAGTTAAGCAATAAATTGCCACGGTAGCAAATAAAATTACTTTATCACAAGTTAAATCTATTAGAAATATATTTTTATTATAAAAAAATGATTTATTTAAACTTTACTAAACTCATCAACAGTCTTGGAATGTTTATTCAAGTAGCAATAATCGGAAAATCAAAATAAAAGGTATAAAAATCAATAAGTATTTTAGATTGTTTGCTTGAAAATTATAATTATTTTAATTAAAAAGTTTATAACTTTATATTTTACTAAAAAGTTTTGATATATATATATATATATAACATATTGCTTTTTAATTTAAAGTTTCTGTTTCGGAGTTATTTTAAATCAATATCATGTACATAGATAAGTAACCCTGGTAAAAATAATTTCTATGAATTTTTCTATCATGAAAAATTACGATTTCTTTTCACTAAACTATGCGTATTTGACAACACTTCTGTAGTTTGCTTATAGAAAAATATAGAAAACTACTTTATTTTTAGATCAAAACTTTTGTATACAGATATTTTACATCGAGAAAAATCTTGAATATCAGAAATTTCATTTGAATGAAATTCAATTTCATTTGAATAGAATTGAAATATCAGAAAAAACATATTTTTGTAATAATGACGTTAAAATTATTTGCAATAGAAATATATAGAAATTAATTTTATCAGGGAAACTGTTTGTATTATTTATTGCTTAAAAAGTCGGTTAAATATTATGAAATTCAAATTCTTTACGTTGGTTTTCAAGATAAATATCAAAATTAATTGTAAGTCACGTTTTATTTTTTTGATACATACTCTCTACAAGTTTTACAAAAATTTGTTAGTATCATAAAAAGAATCTTGATTTTATAAGTAATATCTATTACATTAATGTTTATTTATTTCTAGACACGTTTCGATGGCATTTCTTAATTATTTTTTTTAACTAAGTGTGAGTATTATTTAATATTAAAATGCTTATTTTATTTAAAGGCATTATGATCACATAAAAAATATTAATTTTTACGCATATCAAATAGAATAAACAAATATTAATAATAATCCATTGCACATTACATTAAAAATATATCCTGTAACTGTTTCGTGTTGAAGTTTTCTCATAGAGAAATCAAAAAACTCATAGAGACCACAAGAGGAGTGAAAATTATTGCAGAAAGGAACGCGAAGATATCATTTTGAATAAAGTCTAAGTTCAAATCAATTGATTAACAACATGTCGACATCATGAAATAATAACCAACGAAATATAGCGCATAGTATCCTGCGGTGTCTGTAGGATTTTGAAGTATGGCTCGAAACGGCTACAGGAGTGAGAAAGAAGGAATTCTATTAAGGGTAAAGGGAAAAGAATGTCTTGAGAAGGGAGGAGAGAATAATAATATGTATGGTTGTTAGGGGGGGGGGAGACAGTCAATTCTCGAGATATTAATGACTGTTGGGGACTAGAAGAACAGCCAAAGAGGTAACCATTTAATGTTAGGGGCGAAAATAAGAATTATATATATATATAAAGTAGTGGACCCCGTTGGTTTACCTGACGGGATACCTAGCGAGATACCTGACTCTTCCTGTCAGCCTCGGGCTCGGAATCATAAACCGAAAGATCACGCTTTTATACCTAAAGCATTGAATGCGTCGGCACCAACACCGACATACTAGGCGCATGTCCAAATACGATGGAACCGGCTGCTGCGTAATACCAGTTACCTATGAGAACTTCATTCAAGTTTACGTGTATTGAATAAGAGAAAACGAACGAAAAAAAAAAGAATTGAAAAAATGCCTTTTCCCACCTTTGTGAAAAATCGAGATTGAAAACTCCAGTAGTCGCTCGAGGCTTATTATAGTTTTGGTCAGGGTGCATTTGTATAAGTGCGTATACGAAAAGGATGAATGTAGTATGCGTATTTGCGTTTGATTCTGTACGATATTAGATTGATGACGAAAGAAAGAAATAGACGAGTGCCGCATATATCAGATGCATTTTTGACAACAGGTCTTGTGGCCACTGACAGTATTTTGAATGTGTACAATGAAGTTTGTTTCCTTTTTGTAGAATGACTTTAGTTATTTGTAAATCGTCGCAAATATTTTATGCGAATACGAGTTTTGGTTAGGAATTCTGATTTTTATTTGATACTTTGATAACTATATAATTGAGTTCACTAACGTTTGTCTCCCTCGATTTACGTAACGTCAAATTCTTATAACTTCTGATAAGTTCGTTAATCAAAAAAGTTTCAGATAAATACTATAGTTTCTTATAGACGCAGAATTCCAATCTAGGAATCCTTCAAACCACTTCATAGGGGAGAGTTGAAGAGTAATATTATAGAATCACAAATAAGAGCCCCTATTTTTTATTTTTCATAGATTCGGATTACAACAGTAAAGGGCTTGATTATTTTTTCATTTTTGATGATACAAATGTGGGCTATATAGTTTCAAGGTATAGTACTTGTGTGCTCATTTAAAATGAAAAATATTTATTGTGCCAAAAATTACTTTAACTGATAAAATTATATAAAAATTATATAAATTTTCTAATGACAAATATCTTTTTAGACGGCATCTTCTACATGTTTCGCATGTATATTGTTTTCTATTTTGAATTTATATTTTCCAATGATAAAATTAAGTTTATATTAATATTTTCTTATAATATTATAATAATATTATTTAAATGCAGAGTTATAGTAATATTTTGAATTAAATAATTCAATTTCATTATTTTTTTAATTTATATTTATATATAAAATAATTATAATTATTTTTATTCCTTTTATAATTATAAAAAGTAATGATTTAATAAATTTACAAAAATATTCCCATTGATCTCTTCTAATATATATTTTTTTCGTTACACTGAAAATTTAAAATTCGTCAGCTAAAGGCACGATGCTTCGAGTTGAAATGCCAATAATGTAATTTATATTTAATGAAATTTCTTGCTGTATGACTGATTTGTATTTATGAAGCATTGAATGAGTAATTTTATTTAGTGATCTCAAATTTAGAAGTATTCTGCAAGGTGCAACTTCTATCTCTCTCTTTGCCTTTCAAAGTCTAAAATATCGTCGGCGGAAAAAGGTAGCTCATCAACGCTTCCTTGAATCCATATCATCTTTTTTTAAAAGATTGGCGCTCCAGGTAGGGCATATTTGCACGAAGTTTGGTTTGTGTTTGCCGAGGGTTCCTCGAGACTGCTACAGACCGCTTCATTGTCCGGCTGTCACCGGTTGATTGGCCTCATTGTTCACGATGACAATCGCTCCGCGGGGCTTGAAACCTACACCTCGAAAAAACCTGATTTCTTTTTTTCGGAATCTCTTTTCTCTCTCGATCGCAATTGAAAATGTCTACTGCACTACTTGAAAAACTAAAGACCCCCGTGGTGTCTTTATTCGGGAAACACGTATTACTCGAGTGCTAAAACGAGAAAATTTTAATACTTGGGACACTTTCTGTATATTTTGCTATGATTTTCCGATCGATGTGTCATTGTTTTCTCTGGAAAATTGTTTGACGCAGTTGATGGTCGAATTAAATTTTGTGACGACAGGAATTATTATTGATTTCCGTCGACTTTTATAATCATAGCGTGTTCTGGAACGAACAAATTTCCACACTTTGTACTTCTTTTAAGTTTGCTAATATAAATTGTTTTTAAAATGTCAATTTTAATTTTATATTAGTAGTTTGGTGAGAAAATGGAATATGTCATCATACTATACATGAAGAAATTGCTTTAGAAACAGTTTTACTTTAAAAATTTCGATAATAAATAATAATTGGATTCATTATTACTAATTTTTGATTGCAATTTTGCATGAATCAAGAATATTAATATATAATTATATTAAATTTTACGAAATTTTGACAGAACTTCTGTAAAATATTAATTCAAAATAAACTAATTTTGGTTAATTTTTTGAGTCAGTAATTCTTTAATTTTTGAAAGTATATCCACGTTGTTCTATTAAAAGCTAATTTGTATAATTTTTTGTAATTTATATAGTTTGTTTTCTCAGTGTACAAATGCCATTTCTCTGTATACCTTCATATTACACAAATTCTGGTCTTGTGATCAAAATGTTATTCAAATCTCATGATCATATTTTCTACAAGTTGGTACCAGATTGTAAGCACCTTGAGACAAGATGTTTGCAACCAATATGCATTAAGGTGAAATGTCAGTTTTAATGCCACAGAATTAAGGTGTTTTTAATTATTTCTTTCACAATAATGAATTAATGTTTCTAATTAGTTTTATTCGATTCTTTATAAATGGGAGAAATATATGCATTGTACGGTTATAATAGTTTTTCAATAGTTTTAATGATTTTTTGTCCCGCGTTTTTTTGTCACGTCAAAAACGCCGGACAAAAAATCACAAAAATTATAGAAAAAAATCCATGCACTTGTTATGAATAACAATTTCCCAAATTGATAAAATCGCATGAATATAATAATAAGCATTAAGGCATTCTCATTTAAATATTATTCAAAATAACACTAATTCTAGTGAAATCGATTTATATTTCACCTAAAATCTTGAGACAAAATTAACGTAATCTAAAAATTACCTAACCTAACTTTCTGAAAATTTTACGTTAATAAACATATTTAAAACGATTGTTTAAATACTTCATTTAAATCGTTTCGTTTTCATAATTAGTTGTTATAATATTTAGTTGTAAATTATAAACAAACAGAAGTGTGTGTATACATAATATAATGATAAGTTCATCTCTATAACCCGAAATGATTTTCTAATTGTTTATAAATTTGTACATAAAAATTTATTACTTTATCACATTATTAATATTATTCTATTATTCTATTATTTTGTCGGCTATCACAATTTTCTTTTCCGAATTTGAAACAAATTTTACAGCCCTTACGTTAAGTACAGGATGTTGCTGAATCAGCAAAGTCTTTAGCAAAGCATTTTTTCTTTTATGTGATCAGCTGTGCGGAAATGAAAATCCATCCTCTGATCATTGTTTCCCACGGAGACATTTAACAATACATTTTCCGGTTTGTTTTTGAAACAGTATCAAAAAAGTTCAATAAATCACCGGAAACAATCTCTTAAGCATTAAACTTCTTAAACCAAGGTTTCATTCTGCGAAACTGATCTCAACTTTCTTTATAAGTGACAATTAGTTTGTTCCCTTATTATTAATATGTTTGCATAATAATATCACCGTTAATTTCTCAGTATTCTTCTAAATACTAAAGTTTAGCAATATTTTCTAGCCCAAGCGGGATAAATTTTGTATTATATCAATATCTGATATATTTTCTAAGATAATTTACGATACGAATTGCACTTTGATTCATAATTTATAATATATTTATTTATAAAATATAGCAAATATGAATATAATAAACGCATATTCTACCTGGTTCAGAAAATATTGTTAAACTTAATCAAATTTTTTTTTCAGTGTTCTGAAAAAAAGGAAAGATAGGATGCATTATATTTATATGAGGAGTATTATTCGTTTACTCACTTCCCAGTGACTGAACACTAGTTGAGGGATAGCCAATCCGGAAGTTTGTGTTCGTAACTCTCGTGCGAGATTAAAACTTTCTGGCACCGGTAAGGTGGCTAATACTCTGAACTGACCTCCGAATCCTAACGCATTGTCTGCGGCAATAACACGGCCTTGTCGTCTACCAAATACGGCGTACAGTTTCCCTGAAAAATAACAAACAATACATGTTATTTCTAAGTAGGAAGCAGAAGCGTGAATCTAAATATTGGCTATATTTATGTCGTGTGTTCTAACGGAAATAAATTAGTAGGTTAACAAAATATGAATTGAAAGAAAACTAACTTTACTTCAATTCAACTAGAAAATTTTGATTTTTCTCATGAGTTATATACAAAAGATATGTTAATTTCTATTTGTTAAAATACATTATATGTATTTTAACATTTTAACTTAAACAAAAAACAGTTTTTTAATTATAATAATACTGTATTTAGACACTAGTAGAAATTTAGACCGGGCTAAAACATGTCCCTGAACTGGTATTCACTCAACGTCGGGCATGAGAATGGCCCCCATGGGGAAGCCTATTTTCTTAACCACGCTTGGCCCTAAGATGGACCCGGTAGGATAATTTTATTTGCTTCAAATTAGTTAACCGTCTTATGATTATCTGAAGCCATGGCCCCTTAAGCAAATCCATATCTTGATACGCCTTTTGCCCTTTATAGGGTATTCTTGCTCGGGGTCACTATATTGCCCGGCGTTACACACACACATGCAATTTCGGAGCCTGATGTGTTATTTGTCATGGACTTGGTGTGGGCCCGACAAGGAAAACTGTCATCCCGTTTGCCATGTTTCATCCTGACCAGGGCCAATGTGGCCAATCCGATTTAATTTTTACCAGGGTATGTATATAGAATAATATAAATAATTGCATTTTATATTTATAATTTATTTACTTTATTTTTTGTTTTTCTATATTATAACTGTACTTTTTTCTATGTTATACAATGTTTAAGCGCTACGCGCGACATAATACAATATTTCTGAAAAATCTTCAAAACTCGGGATTGGCAAGAGCAATAAATTATTTATTGGTTTTATTAGATAGGCAATTGTTTTTGCAGTGTTTTGGAGTAGATTTCAATGAAGTGTGCTAATTCTAATGTGATATAATTGATTTCAAGTATTAAATAAACTGTATTTAATTTATCGGCGTCATTACGATACACAATGTATTTTTATAATTGGTTTGCTGATT
>JABFPK010002545.1:0-10032 GCA_022817445.1 Habroteleia sp. ZL-2020
AAAATGACGTTTGTGAAGTGCAAAATAGTAAAAAAAAATTTCACTAATTTCAGGTGCCCAGATTCTATAGCTAACCTAGGTTTCTGGATCACAAACTGAGCATAGTGATGAAATTTAGTTCTCGTAAATTGCAATTTTTGTACATAAACGACTTTTAAAGCATCTTTGGACTAACTTTGTGCTAATATCATTCATTTATTATTTATTATTATTTATATTATTTATGTAATTATTATTATATACATAATTAATTATAACAATAATATTTAGAACAATGAACTTTTAGTAGGAAAATCAAACATAATGCCTAGTCATCATAATTGAAACTCTTTGCTAAACGCAAAAGCACTCAAGTATCAAAATGTTTATTTCAAGAACAACCTTCTAGTCTATTTAATCTTTTTCTATTTGCTTTTCATTTGAGTTTCAATAAGTTGTTCCGTTTACCTCGTCATTTTCTTTCCACGCCATTCAAATTTTCATTTACATTGAATAACGTAATTTTTACACTGCATAGCATTTTATCCTTTTTTCGTTCTTGATAATCTTGGATTTCTCAGTTACTCCTATATAATTCAACCAATTTACTGTCAATCCAGACACGTCTGAAAGATAAGACCCTATCAATCAAGTCGTTCTTTTTAATCGTCTAACATTTTTCTTTTCTTTTTCTACATCTTTCCAAATCGAAAATAGAACGCGTCACACAAAAAATTCGAACGTTGACGGATGGCGTCAGGTGTGACGACGTTTTATTGCTAGCAGCACCGCATCGATCAGACCGTCACTAGGGCGCAAACAAACCGTAAAGATGTTTGTTGTCGCCACTGCCTCGTAAAGATTCCTTGCAATGGATAATTCAACAATTTATTAGCGAGGATCCTTAACCCGAGCATGAGAATAAGAAAAAATATTAGCGAGGAATAGTGTTTCGTGTCGCTGATACTTTACGAGCTCCCATTATGAGATTTTGTCGCATTATTCGGCGCGCTGCTCACATTGTCGTGCGCTTTGTTGCACTCTGGTTTACGAGACACTTCGATTTAGTAGCGTTGCCCATTACTTCCGCATGCACGCATTAAACGTTTGTTTCTACCGAGATGCGCCTTATTGTTTGGAATCAACTATCTCCCCTCGTGTTTCTGTTTCTATAATACGCCTTGTCCCATCAATACCGAAAAAACGAATTTCGGAAAATGCAATTGCAAACGATCAATTTTGCAAAATGGTTTTTTAAATATTTGTATCAATAGCACTTTAGTGGAACGAACTAATCTTTTGAAAAATTTCTAATTTTGCGATAAATAAAAAGTAAAAAGTTTTTATAATAATAATTGTATTACAGTTCTTAGTAAAATTATAACAAAATAAAAAACTTTATAATTTTGTTTTTTATGTGCATGTTGAACAAATTAGGAATTTGAATACTTTAAAACGATCTAGAATTTTTTGATAATATATTTTAAATTTTTCGATTTAGTTTAATAAATAGTTATTATGACATTCAACAACTTTAGCACTTTATTTTATTCCATATTATTGATTAAATACAAATAATTTAATTTAATCCAGACAATATATAAAATATAATTGAGGCTAATAAATAAAGTTTATATGATTACGTAATTCAGTGAAACAAGCCAATTTGAGCAAGAAACACTATTTTACTCACGCACGACAAAATTGTATCCCTTATAATCTCGCCTCTTCGTCTATTTTTACACGCACAATCTTATATACTACAAATAAAAATAGAAAAAATAGAATTAAGCAAAATACACTTCAGTATATAAGTTTCACTGATAAATCACCAATCTTAAATTGAAACAACTAATACTCTTGCATACAAAACGACTTTTTATGATTTTAAAAAAAAATTTGACGTCTTTAATATACTTTGTTTTTTAAAGAAAAGATTTATTATTTCCCATCCCTTAATCGTTAGATCATTTTTTTATTTAAATATTGCAGCTTATATAAATTTATTTACTTTTGTAATTATAATCACAGAGATTTTATGCGATTCAAATTTAAATTGTAATTATCAATACAATATATAAATAATATATAATTAGTTTTTTTAGTTTTCTTCTTTTTTTTATGAAATATCTTACAAATTTAGCTTTAACTAAATTGTCATAACAATTGTTTACAATGTAAGTACAACAAGAGGTTATACTAAAAAAGAAAAGAACTCTATGTCTATTAAAAGTATATTTTGACCAATTATTTATTACTATTACTCCGCTTCGCGCTTATATCAGTTTTTCTCGGACTTCTATACCGATTTGGTAAATATCTCTTGCAAATAACCTATCGAGGGACGTGGTCTATAGTTATAAGAGGTCTTAAATTGGTATAAAACTTTGAGCGAAATTAGCTAGCGGAGTGATTACTATTTTAGTACAAAGCACCGGTTTACTATTATTGTATAATTTTATGTGTTTTTCACAACGAAAATATCGTATCAAAAGAAGGCATACAATAAATGTATACTAAATTTGTAAAATTTTTCTTTCTGTGTATTATTTTATTTTTATAGTGCGATGTATTAAAATTACATTATAAGGTTTAGTAATGTTTAAGATAAAATTTTTTCCTGTGGTTTAAATTTTATTTAAACGTACTTTTATTTGCCCAGATTTTTTTATTTTTCTTAATTAAAAATTTCTTAAGAAATATTTTCTACACTATATTTTTTTAATATCATATAAATTTAAAAGAACGCCAATTAAACAAAACGTTATTTAGTTTGGCTAAATAATGTTTTCATCTCAAATTACATTTTATGTCTATACACAAAATACGTCAGATTGATCTATTGATCATTCAAAACGAAAAGATCGATACCTTCCTTTTCCTATTCTTGACACAACTCTAATCTTTAATTACTCGAGGAGTTATAATTATCTTCCGGATAACGAGACGAGGGTGTTATCCACGAGTGACGGGCGGACCGACAGGCTAGAATTAACTCGACAATTACGTCGCGACCACTACCTCGAGTTGGTCGGAATTCAAAAGACTCGTTCAGGAAGCGTGCCTCTGTTTGCCACGAGGAGCGTCGCGCTTCCGCAATTTGCAAATTAAACCGCAGCTATTAAATTAAAAAAATAAGCAGCTGCGAATTGTTGTGCAAACTGTGGAGACTCGACGTGAGAATGCGAATCACGCATCAACGTCGCGTTGCGCAATGCGAGCCGATCACCTTCTGAGAAGTCCTACGATTTTTTAAAAAGATTACGTGTAATCCTGGATAATCCGGTGTCAAATCTACGCCGGATTTTAAGTTTACTATAAGGAGATATTTCTGAATTATCGTCGAGTCATTTCTAAATAATTTCACACATTTGTTGTAATGCGCGGGTTTATTTCCCCCGAAATTCTAATGACGATATTTGAAAACTATTTTCTTAAATTAAAACAAATCATTTCATTTAACAATAAATTTCAGAGCCTTATAATTGAATTATAAGTTAAGAAAATAGCAATTGAAAGTACAAAGTAACCTATTTTTTAGCATTTTTTTAAGAAAAACATTTGATGGAATTTGTATTAAAATAGCAAACTTAATTTCTATACTTTAATATGTCAGAAAATACAATATGTTATCAATTATTTTCCTGATATTCTATCATAATAATTGGCAACATTGACTTTAATTTCAATGCAAATGAGAAAATAATGAAATTACAATATAAATTTACAAATGCAGAATTTGTTGAACATTTTTAACAGTACATTTTCAAAAAAATTTTCCTCGTTAATGTCATCGGTAAATTTGTATGTACAAGGAAAATAATTGTATGACATTGGAAAATCGATTTTAGTATAATTCATAAAGGAATAAAATGATTTTGGAAACTTTTTGAGAAATTATTCCCAAAAATACTTCGTTTATTAATTTTATATAAACTGAATATTTCCTTCTAAATATAAAAAGTTCTATAAACTCCTTAAGAAAGTCGAAAACATTTGCAAAAAAAGTCCTTATTTTTTTCAGGTTCGATGAAATGGTAATTTTTTCAAGATTCAATTTTACTGGCACACAACGGTAAGTATTATACGTTTTATTAGTAAGACGAACCAATTACGAAATTACGTAATGATGTGTATATTTTCTAAAGTGATTTTTACTCCTTTTTTACGAGGGCAACCATAAAAAGGAGTATTTTCGAAAATAAAGAAATGAATCACACACAAGCATTCAGTTCATTTAAAAATGACGACATGACGTCCGCGCGGGCCGAATATTGTCATTAATATCGGCGTTCGCCACGCTCACAGGTGGCCGAATCCGATCAAATTTGTCACTTTTTTCGTTTGGCGATTGGACTGTTGAGGTGCGAACGCTTCAGCGGTCTGGGAAAATTTGCATCGAATGCCTTCAACTCATTGTTGTTATGTAATTTAATTATGTATATCCCATTTATTCACCCGTGTCCTTAAACGGGATCGTTAGTCGTCTACAATTTTAAATATAAATATAACTTTTCAACAAAGGTGGATAAATTCAATCATTTTTTAATATATTTTTATTATGGCTTTTTATTATTTTTTATCAATATGTTTATCAAAGATTTATTTTGTTTTTGTTTTCTTAATTCAATATTATAAATGATAATGGTAATGAATTATGACCTTGGATTTTGTTTATTAATATGTGTATATTTACATGCATAACAAATAAACAAAGAAATATATTTGTATCTTGTTTATGATTTGGAAATAAAAGCTTTAAAAAAATAACATTTCAATGTGTTTTTTAGAAATGTCATAGTCAAATTTGGAATTTATCACATAGTATTGAATAAACTCCGAAGTTATAGAAAAATAAAAAGGCTGCTCACAATAAAATTGACCTAGTTGTAAAATACTGATGTTTCCGACAATCGAGCGGCCGAAGGCATGAACACAAACGCGAGTGCCTCTAAGAGGATTAAATGCTATAGCTGTTTTTTCGGACGAGGAAAACAAAATGATTGGGCCAAAGCTCTAAGCATATTATGTAAAATCTAACTCCAATCGCGAATGAGAAGACCAAAGGAGATTAGTGACGGCCATGGTATAACATTACCCTGGACGAACTGATCCTGTTACATCCTGCCTGGAATTAAATATATTGTCATCCCGAAGGATTACGCGCGAAGATAATATCCCAGTGGCTGTCAAACAGATAGAAATGACACTTTTGTTTAGAATGGACTACGTTGACAAAAAATTACAATGATACTTATCCCATTTCATATATAACAGATATATCTGTTTCAACATCAAATAAAATTTTTGTTTTCGGCCAAATAACAATTGTTCATTTTTAATGCAATTTTGAAAAACAGTCGTAAAGTAAAATGCAAATTGAAACGACATCGTTGCGTGATTTGTTAACCTTGTATGTTATTTTTTATTGTTCGAACTTCGCTAAAAAATACCAAGACAATTAATCGCCAACGAGAGTCATCAGCGTTCAACAGATGCGAGTTCCGTTACTCCTTCGTCCTTTCAAGTTGGCGAAGTCGTGGCTCGTGCCGACTCATAATTGAAAGGCATCGTCTTCGGGAGTTCGGCTATTGTGCTTGCGATTGAATACAGTAATTGTTTTGATTCGCCGACGGTCCGATTCACCTGTCGGTTTGACGCTTCGCCTGCGATCAGGGATACGAACTTTTAATCATCGCCTGACTCATCCCGACTTTCTACGTTAATCTTTTATTCTCCTTTATCAAAAGTCGCTTGCATTCAGGTTTTTTTGAGCTTCATCTCGGTCACTCGAACTTTCTATCTTATAATAATCAAAATTTCTAACAAACCAGTCAACAATTTCACGACACTATCTCAAAATAAGATCTAGAATATTTTCCGAAAATAATTTAAATATTTTCGACATTTGCCATAAAAAATAATTTTGTTGTTGTTCATACTTGCTTTGACCAACTGCCATTGAAGATTTTCAAATGAGTCGATTCTCGAGAGATCTTTAAACTTAAAATTATTTAAAGGTCTGAAGGAATTTTGTTTCCTCAAAAACGTGCTATTATTTTCAGAAAATAACCCACGTGTTCTAGACGATTTGTACATTAGTCAATCGATCATTGAACAAAATAGATTATGTCAAATTTGGAAAATTCAGAAGAAATATTTTCTGGACCCACCAGGACGATCACTCCTACAATTCGCGGGTATCCTTTAGTATCCGGAAATGGACCATCGTGTCGCTGCCAAAACATAGTTGACGATCACAATCATAATGATTGATGTATAGTCTTCCAAGTTTGGTTAGATTTAAATTTTTTTAGAAAGAACATAGTAGCTGGACAATTGCTAATAAGATTTATTGTATTAGGTAGTGGTTGACGTTGAAAGCTAGTGGTGGAATTTGTCGTATAGTTCTTGAAAAAATCAAAATACGAGTCGATTAGAGATAGTTGTTAGAATTCGAATAAAATTCAAAAATGTTGATCCACTGGACATGGTCGCTACTTTCCAATTACTACCTGTTTCATGTATTTATGACTGATTTATTTTATATCCACTTGTAATTATTAGGATGAATTAAATATCAAGTACATAAAAATATCTTTAATTTAATAACTTTATATTAAATTAATCCAGAATATAATAAAAGTATATACAATCAAATTCTACATAATTAGTAAGAGTTATAAATTTTAAAAAATTATTGACTGTAACCGAAATTTACATGCATATTGAGCATATCACTTGAAATTTACGATGTGCGTTACCGCTGATCGTTACTCTTGAAAAGACAACCGTCTTCCTTTCGGCTTGATTGCCTGAACACGGTTAGATTTATCTCTCGACAGGAAAATACGAATAAAGATGCCTTTCCTGTGCGAATCTTCTTGTCGATATATTTCGATTGTGACGTATCGAGAGGAGATACAAGAGGGGCCTCCTACTGGTTGTAAATTAGACTCGAAGAATCTGTGAAGCGGTCGTTCCTTCATATTTAGTGCAATATATAGCCTTGTGGCTAGCACGCTCTTGCATCCAATGCAACGTATCCGTATCTTCTCGTAATCCCCTAACAGAAAAAATAATTTTTTAAAATTGTTATAATATTATTCAAATACATTTAAGATATTTTTACCAAAGGGCTTTGTTATTGTCACATAATTATTCTATCACTAAAATTAGAATTTTGAGAAGCGAGAAATTTTCTCATTGATCCAAATTCGGCTATCGTCTTAACATTAATACCAAACAATAATATTTCGACATATTGACAGTATACCGTTTAATCCAATTGCTTTGATACCCTCTTAATTTGAATTCGTCATCTGAAAATGATTAAAACTAAATCCTAGTAGAGCTTACCATCGGGCGAAATATTATTTCCCGAAATTCATTTCCAACGATTGATGTATGTGTCATGCGATGTTATCTCATTCGAAAATTCATGTTTAAGTGTTTGCTTATATTTCCCCCTGTGTAGTGGATGATACGAAATTCCGGGGAAGCTTCGGGCCGACTTCTTTCAGTCTCTTCGATGTAATTCTATAACCGTGCATATCTACGCGTCTATATCGAAACAGGGGTTCGGGTCACGGCCCCCTTTGTCGTGCGATGATGTTGTTTCGCTCCGTTATTGGTCGCAAGGTTGTACTGGATACTGTATAGAGTGCAATATTACAGTAGCTGTGTTGGGGAGGGTCGGTTTTGCTAGCATATGGGCTGGTATCGTGTTACAAGACGTTTGTCATCATCAGAGTAGTTATTGTTCCTTGGTCGACGAAGTTTCGAAACTGATGGTCAACTTCATTCGCATTGCTCTAATTTTAATAGCCTAAGACAGTTATTCAAAGTATCTCCTCCAGGAGCATTATCTCTTCTTTAGAAAACAGTGAAGTAAAAACAATATATGAATGTAAACCTGTTACGTGGGAACGTTGTTCTACATAAAGAGCTGCTTTTTGATTCCACTTCCTTGTATTGTGCTGTGATGAATTCTTTAGTTTGAAATTTGGGAAAAGAAAATAAATTGCATGTATTCATCAATATCAATGTTTTAAGAACATAATTTTTATCGAAGAGACGAAGTAAACCTTTCAGCTCTCGTGTAATGTATAGCACTGGCATATTATACATTTTTAGAACATTTTTAAAATTAATTGAAATATGGCTAGATGGTAAAATCAAAAATGTATTAAATTTGTAATTCTAGGTAAAAACGAAAGTATTGATACGCCTTATGAAAAGAGTCGAAATTTAATTTAGTTACCAAGTTCTCACGTATTCCTTGCACATTTTTCCAAAATCTTGTAAATCTTGAAGACATTGTACATACTTCAATGTACAAATCCTTCAATCACTCTCTTAACCCTTTCACTGTTGAAGCAATTTCGTGCGAAAAAAATCGGCAATCTTTCAAATTTAACGAGTTCTCACGGACTATAATGTATTTTTTCCATTCTCAGTCCAGGGAATAAAAAAATGTGTAAGTATTCATAAATTGGTCCAAATTCGATTTTTTTCATCCGTAACGCGAGACGTATATTACAGCTGAATTGCCTTTCAAGTATTGCGTATAATCGGTAAAAAAAAACGAATTTTTGTTAACCCTTTAAGTCTCTTTTGAATCGAACCCTGATTCGCACAGCTGCTAACTGATTTTAAGTCGTTTCTCGTCAAATTAGAACATTTTTTACGTGAAAACGAGACGCTTTTAACCTCCACTTTATAACCCATTGATAATATTCGGGGTCGACTATTATAGCTTCACGGGGGAGCAAGTCGGACCCCGCTGACATCAAACTCCTGAGATTTTTTTTAATACACTTTATTGCGTTACTTTCAGTTTTTGGAACACTCGTTATGATTTTTAACGTCGCAGGGAAGCACCGCGTAAAATTCAAATGATTACAGTTTCGATGTACGCTCGTATTTCATCCGTGGAAAATTGGTTTTGAGTAGCTTCTTTAACGTGTCTTCAGCGAAGAACGCGAAATAAAAAAATGCGGTAAAAAGTAAGAAGTAATACGAGATCGATAATTCAATTGATATTCGATACTTCGGGACCAGGAATAGACGTTGAGCTTGTGAGAAATAATTGTTTCAGATGCACCACCTGTGCTTTTGTTCAATAACAAATTTACGATTCATTGATGATTATTATACTTTTATTTATAAACATATTAAATATTAAAATTTTTAAATAGGAAATAAATTATGACAACGAATCATATAATACTTTTTATATTAAAATTGACATTTTATTATTTTACAATAAAATTTTTAAAATTCATTTTGAAAATTCATCATCATAATAATAGTGTTTAGACGTTGAAATATGTTATGAATAATAATTAGATGTTTATATATATAAAACTAGCTTGTTTATAATAAATATTTAGAAATTTAATTGCCTTGGTAATATATTTTGAAAGAAACGCCGACAAAATTTGATATAAATCAGAAATTATTTTACATATTAAAACCGGTAAATATTAGAAATTTAAAGTATTATGTAAACACATAGATCATTTTCTACTTCTGTATTACTTGTTGCATTCTATTACAATAAATTATCATTTAAATAGATGTCATTAACATGGTAGCAAGCTTATTCAATTTACGTGATAAAAATTATTATAAAAATGGTTTACATGCGTATATGTCTTAATACTCAAACTTATTATAATAACAATATCATTCATTTTAACGAGATATATCTAAAAATGATAATATTAAGTACCATTTCAATAATTTATTTCTCTTCTTCAGAAAATATCTCTTTGAGAATATTTTATAGCAATTCTATAAATTTAATTCTGCCGTTATATTTTATAATATAAATTAAAGGAAAGTAGAGTGTATAACAAAAGAAATAAGTTACAAATATTAATAATACCGAATTCTCTATAATTTGAACTAAAGAAAAAGTGATTGACAATAAAAAGTATTAAATTTATAGAAACACATAATTTGGCACAAATTCAATGAAATTAATTTCTCCGCATTATTATACATTAAAATAAATGCTCTCTCTCTCTCTCTCTCTCTCTCTCTCTC
>JABFPK010002546.1:0-10031 GCA_022817445.1 Habroteleia sp. ZL-2020
TTATTATTATGATCAAAATCGTATGACTTTTATGACCTTTACACTCAGGAAAATATTTCGTTATGTGCAAATAAATAATTTTGTTGGTAAAACCAAATTTTTGTTGACGCAACAAAATATTTTTCTGAGTATATGTTAACTTCATAATCATAATATGATAATCAATTGTTTACAATAAAACTCTCTTATTCTTATTATTATTTACAATCATGATTAAAGCTGAAAATAAATTATTTTAATACTCAAAAGATACATTACATATAATACAAAAGACACGTTAATATATTTAATTTTGCTTATGGTTCGAAGAATTCAATTTTTATGCAAAATAATTGCTTTTATATAAATTATTGCAATAAAAGTTGTTAACAGTCACAATCATTTTTAGTGCCAAATTCATGCAGGTGTAATAAACTCCTTGTTCTTTTAAGCATCGCAATTTTGCGATAATAAATTTTTTGTGCTTTCACAAACTTAAGCAGACTTGATCGTGTATAATCCACGAATATAGTTGAACTTATGAAGTTTCTGTCCCCGAAATGAGTTTTTAATTAATTTTTCAATTACTTGAATCATAATTGTTCTAAATTAGAATACAAAAATTAAAAAAAAATTACTCAAAAAATCGTTGCATTGCAAAATATATTGCAATTATATTGAAAACGTTGAAACATATGTTTTTTCTTTTTTCATTAAATATATTGTTTTATACAAATTGGTTATATATACAATACCACTTATTAGCGAATATCGTCAATATTAATTAATTAATTAAGCTTCTAACTTTACAAATGCATAATATTCATATAATAATAATATACAATACAATAAATAAAAAATTACGTTAATTGAATAAACATTTATTATATATAAATGTTATAATGCTAACTGTTTTCAACTTTACAATTTAACAATTATATATAAACATTTTTAATTAATATACATTTAACAATACGATTTCAACTGGTGTGAATTACATTTGATGTATCTGATTATTTTCAACTGGGGGATATAATAGCCTCTCATGAGGAATCTTTGTAAATGTTATTACATCGTATGATCAATAATAAATGCCAATGCCTATTAGATTAAGTGATTTTAACCCTTTTTAATCAGTTTTCTTCGAGCGATAGAAAATGCATACAAAAGAGATAGAAAGAAGAAATATGATTAAAAAAGGAGTCATGGATGCAGCTCGTGCGATTGATTATAGTTTCAAAGTGTACAAAAATTACAAAACTCTTTTACTTTATAAATTCTGTATATTTATCAGATGAAACCTGAAATGTAACGTTTTTGGTATTAATTCCTTCATTCAGTTTCTTTGGTGGTTCATAATGTATCAAAGATTTACAATGAAATAAATCTTACTTATAGAATAAATGGTCATTATTAAATAAATATTGGTAAACATCTGCTGGAATATTATAATTTTTCCAGATGCTCACAAATATGTCAATTTATTCATCCCAGTAAAAATTGATCGCTAGCCACGATTAGCATTTCGCTAACCCCAATTAGCATTTCTAATCGCTAATCCAGATTAGCGTTTCGCTAATCTAAATTAGCGTTTGTAATCGCTAATTGGGTCATAGCCCGATCAATTTTTACTAGGGCAGTTTAACAAGTGGAAAATAAGTTTTCAGAATGTGCATAACACAAATTTCTTATACAAACTTTAATTCTAATATTTTTCTTATAATTACACGAAAAAAATATCTTTAAAACAATTTTATAATCGTTTTATTAAGATTTAAACCAGTGAGTTGGAATTATTGAAATAAATATCGTAACTGTTTTAATAAATAATTTTAATTGAAAGCGTTAAATGCTGGCGTAACTTTCTAAATCATGATAGATATTTATATTGTAATTTTACGGTGAATATCGTTGGTATTACGATATCATCATTTTCTCGGCGTAAATTTATCGAGTAAATCTGTTCAAGTCGCTTTTCGTCTTGAAGTTTGTATATTATACAGTCTATATATGCTTGAAGGTGAAGGAAGACTTAATTGAGTATTAAACTCGAGAAAGGAAGAGATAAAACTGATATTTATGTACAACGTCGCAATATCGAGGTCGCCTTCGTGGATGTTCGCGGTTCCTGAGCGGATTTTGTTGATCGAAAGTTGCTCCGCAATTAATAGTAACTTGCATTATAAAGGATCGGGGTCATTCACGCAATGTGCACGTTTTGAACCTGGTGCTGATTTACTCCGGCCATGAAGTCTTCCCGCAGGATTGGGACGACCGTAGTTCCGGCAGCAGCTCTTCTGAAAAATATTTACAATTGTAATTTTAAAGAATTTCTTTTTATTCTTTTAAATTTTGTTATCAAGGGATATTAAAAAATAAACTAATAAGCTATATCAAAAAATAAAAAAAATAATATTTTTCTTCATAGTTATTTGTATATATTTTTAATTGTGTATAATATTTTAAATTAAATAATAATAAATGAGGTACAAAAATGAAAGTTATTATGATAATATAATTAATAATTTTCCTAATTTCTTGTAACATATCGGCCTTAAAGAATATCATGGCAAATCAAATTGTTGGTGAAATACATGGAATTTAAAATTGTTTTTAATTTAAATTTTTTTATAGATTTATGATGTCATGATTTTCTCCAACAATTTGAGATGTCTTGATATTTTTCGGAACGGCCGAATTATGAGAATAATGATTTTTAAGATTAATTGTTTATTTCACGATTAAACGTGTTTTTAAATTAAATGATATTTTTTAAATTAAAAGAAATTTAAATTAGAGAACTCGTGAAAAATTACAAAAGTTATCATTTTGTTTATTTTAGAGGGTGATCGTTTTACGTCCCGTATTAAAGTGACTAAGGATGCTGGCACGGTGAACAGTTTTACAGTTTACTTTGTGATCAAATAAGAGGTCATTACGTGAATGAAGATGCGTTCCAACCACCTGCTATCGGATATAAATGGATGAAAGGTGTCGACTGAGCTTCGAAGGACCGCAGTATGTGGTCTTTACTTTGATAGGAAGACTTACGTGAAATATGTTATTATGTTTAGAGATTTTGTTAAACATCTGATTTTATTATTTGATGAAATTTTTTAAAATATGTTACTTCAAATATAAATTCTAATTTTTTAATTAAAATACAAATTTGTTTGTTTCATTTACTTTAATTGAATTTTTTAAATATAAAATAAATAATCAATTTTTAATTCACCAATTAAATTTAAATTAAGTTATAAAAATGAATTTCAATGTATGTTTATAATTTTTATACAGTATTTCCTGGTAAAACTTCACACATGTTTTTACTTTGAATGTATCTTGATTTCAGAAGCTTTTAATGAATCTCTTTGTACATCTTGATAATCGAAATTCAAGATAGGTGCATTGGCGTCGAAATTATGTTTTGATTAGATGTTCTAAGGACGAGAAATTCTATTAATTTTCTTGCAGATGAAGAGAACTCTAGTCGAGAAAGGGAGGACATCCTTTGATGCAATTTCTTGTGATTGAAAAGACAGTCTGTATTGCATTATGATTCAAATTTCGTGCAAAGTGCTAGATGGTACCTTGCATTTTCATTTTCAATTTATAACATAATTTTTTTTTCTCATTGCAATTTTTAAATATAAAAACTATTAACATTTATTAATTAAACAATATAGAAATTCGTGATGGTGTATTACAACTAGATGTCTATAATTTAACATTAATTGAATTCAGTAATTATGCACGAATGAAAATTATTTTCATGAAGGAGTAATTTGACAAAGTAAAAATATATTATAATTAATACCAATGATACTTATTTATACGTTTTACTCATTCAAAATTAACTATTAATGTAATTTACATTTGCTAAATCATTTCTAAATGAGTTATATTTTAGTAAAAATTATTTTATCAATAAATTCATGTTCATTCATATTCCTATGCAAAAATGAACATATATGTGTCATATATGTGACATATATGCCCTACATATTTTACAATACAAATTTATTGTATAAAATGTTATACAAATTTTTGCTTTATTAAAAAGAATTTTTTAATTTAATTAAAGATGGTTTCGATTTTGACATATTATAATATGAAAAAGATTACATTAAATCATTACTATATAAAAAGTATGATTTTAAAAAGGCTGTTTTATTATTTAAGAAATCTATTTGAACTCGATGTAATCTCATTTGAGTTTTAAAGCCAAAGTTTTAGAATTGATAATCAGCTGCGTCAGTTGTCTCTTAGGGAAGAGGAAAAATAATCCCGCGCGAGAATAAGAAATTAGTTCTCTTCATGTCCTAGTTTGATAAGAAAAAATAACCACACCGCAGTACTTTCAGTTGCCGGCGATGGACTGAAATTTCATCTGAATCGGCGTGGAGCACCTAAGGGAATTTCGCTCTGTTATAAAAGGTGGTATGGATCACTTGGGATTAAACAGTCGAGAGAACATATGTTAGAGTTGTCTCTCTCTGATACGACGTTATTCCGGTGATTTGACTTTTTTCTGCCCTTTTTTTGTGTGATCGATTAAGATAATGTCCAAATCATTTAAGGTTTTTATACAATGACAATAGCGGTTGAAACGATATTCACTAGCTTGGAATGAATAACTGTAATTTCTTTAAAATGCCAATAATTGATCAACATGTTACTTTTATTTTAACAAAAATCCGTTCAAAAAAGTATAATCAAGAAATTTAATGCAAATTTAATAAATAAATAAAGAATTTGCTTTTTATTGGTTGTTTTTAATTTATTCATATAATGGTACTTTTTTCCTTAATATTGGGAAAGATGATAATTATCTTATAGATATAAAAATATAGATAATATTTTTAAAATGAAAAGCGATTCACCAAAATCTTGGTAAATTTTTTTTTCTTGGTGTACAAATATAGAACATTTAATTTTACGAGAACGTTTACAATTTAATCTTACTTCTACGTCTTTCTTTCATGATACATAATATATTTATGCCGGTGTGAATATGACAGAGATAGATCTATTTGCTAAATAGAAAATACCAATTATAGAAAATGGCTTTTTTTTCTTCAAATGCAATTTGATAATTTACAATAGTTCTATACGTCTGTAGTAAATATCTTTCTAAAAATAATTTTTCACGGCTGAAATAAAATTTGTTTTGAAAATATATCTTTAAAATAACTTTAAATGTGACAAATTATAGTTAAATTATTTAATTTCTTTATATGTGCCATATATGATCCATATATGAGCCATAAATGGAGCCATATATGTGCCATATATGTTGCCATACATAAATTTTTACATGGGATTCACTTACAATTTTTGTTAATTTGTTTAATTCTCTTGTTTAATTCCCATTATTTCTACTGTATCCGCACTTGTTAAGTGCATTTCCATTTTTCCAATAAAGACATACTCTTTACGGTGTCAGGATGCGTCACGATAACTAAAGCTTTCTAACAAACATTCTTGTTATTTCAGTACATATTATTCAACCTTATTTTCCGAGTATCGGATGCTTGTTTATCTAATATCTGTTTACATTTATAATACAAACTATAATAAATTTTTAGAATATTTGTCTCAAAGCTTTCTCCCTTCGAATATGCAATTTATAGAGAAATATAATTTTATAATAACATAAAAGTAAAAAAAACAATAAATACAATTTGAATTTTTCTTTACATACATTCATAATTGATAGAACTATTAATTATACCCAAGCGCTCCATATAGTCGTCAATTTTCTATTGTCGGAACAAAAACGCGTTGTACTACTAGAAACTGGTACTCACTGAGCATGCAGTAGTCCGTGTATCGCCGGCGGTAGGACTTGATGTTGAGTGTGCGTCGGTATGATCGGTTGGCGTTGCGTGACTGCGTTATGCTGCGGTATCGTTTGCGCGGCTAGTTGCAGCTGGGAGATCTGGCTGGTGGCGCTTTGCGGAGCCTGAGTTCCTGGCTGCAAACTTGAGACCGGCATCTGGAGGGCCGCCTGAATTAACGGCGCGGCGGCCGCAGCCGTCTGATGTGTTGGACCTACGATCGAAGGGGGTGGCTGAAGTGGCTCTTTGTTTTGCGCCGCGCGAGCTCGAGCGAGCAGAGACATGACTGTTCTTTTGGTTGGTGACATTGCCGGTCTAGCACCTGGCAATAGTGGCCGTTTTCGTCCACCTGGTAACATGCAAAATACTTGTCTTCTCGATTTTTGAAACCACCATTCCTTCTTTGTGTTCATTTTCTAAAAACTTGTTCACGTTTAACTCTATCCCCGCTGAAAAACATCAATCGTATCGCCTTATTGGGATTCGCAATCCCTAAGTGGAACTTCCAATATGGATTGGGTATAAAACCTCGTTTTAGCAACTCTAAAGGTTTAAACTCTAAATCCGAGTCATAGCCTAGAAAGGAAATTCAATTGAATAAAGTGTAGGGAAGGAATTGATCTTAAGGCCCGTAGAGACGTCAAAGTTAGGTTAGGAACTTAAATGGTCTTGCTAACTGCGAGATAATTTTACCTTTGATGAGTATCTTTTGTGGAATGCATAAGAAAAATGTAATACTTCGAATTCGTTAATACACCCAGAAAAATATTTTATTACGTGTAACTAAATAGTTTGTATATATATATATATATAGTATTTATTAAGAATTGCTGATTTATTATGTTTATTATAGTTTTTTATTTATTTATTAAATATTAAATTATAATAGACGTAATGTATTTTTAATAGCCCAGTGGTTAAAGCGTTCGACTCACACCGCAGCGTTCCAAGTTCGAATCCTACAGCGGGCGGCGTTTTTTTGAACGAATTAACTGTACCATAACTATGGTGTGGTATATCAACTTAAATTTTTGGTTCAGATAATTTAGTTATGCTTTTGTTTAACGAACAAAATATTTTTTTGTTGTGTGAACCAAAAATGTGGTTGGTCACCGATGTAAACATTTATGTTTGTGAATTCCCATTTATAGCTACATATATGGCACATATATATTCATTTTTACATGTGCATGTTTCTACTAAATTATTTTTTTGGGAAAACCAAATTTTTGTTGACATAACAAATATATTTTTCTGAGTGTAGTATTGATCGATCAATCGACTAATAGTAAATATAATTATTTGTATAAAATAATATAATCTAGTATATTAATTAGGTTCTAGACTTAATGCTTCTAGTAAAATTATTAGTACGCATATTTTTCAATTGATTCTCCTTCTTAGGTTATCGTGAAGCATTACTTTATTTTAATGTGATTTAAAGTTGCTAATAGAGATTTCATAACAATTTTGATTGGACATTTCTATTAGGGATTTGAACTGGTTTTCATTGATGGTTCTGGATAAAAATTGCAAAATGTACTAGATATAGATCGATTTTTTCATGGAAAAGTCTGAAGCTTACCCAAATGCTCTTCAAACGTATACAACAAAAGTCAAAAGAATACCCAAAATCTATATAATCTATTCAAATTAACCATTTGTTAGTTTAAAACTTAATTACCTTGATACAGAAATCTGAATACAATTTTTCAAAAACTTATTACATTATTTTTATTTTATTTTAATTTTACTTGAGTTTTTAAGACTTACTCTAAACGTTTCAATGAAGAAGAATCAACAAGCTGCATGGTAGGACTGAAAATATGTGTTGCATATTGAATCGTTTGTGGATAACAGGATGCAGGAACCATGAATCAATTCGCAGTAGTGAAATCATTTGATTTAAGTCTAACCTGTTCTCTGTTTGTAGAAACATCTGAACACCCCTCGTAAAACAAACATAATCACTAGGCAATTTATCTCGTGTCTTTGTTGTATACGTTTGGATATAATCGATTTACAACATAGTGTTCTAGACGTATGGAAATGTGCTTGTGCTGATAAGATTGAGTTGCGTTTTAATCTTTAAAACGAACGCGCGAACGATGAAATAGACAAAGAGTTTCGGAAGTAATGAAAAAGTCAATATTTTCGAGAGAGGGGGGGGGGATTGGAGATATTACTATTGCTGTTTTACGATACAATAATCTTTGGGGAAATGTATGACCCTAGTAAAATGGTGTAATAATTGTTTATGTCGTTTATTTATTATGTTCAAAGAAATAAATATCTCAAAATAGGTTAAGAATTTTGGATGTTTAAAATAATGTATTTTTTGTATGAAATTACCGTACTCAGAAAAATATTTTATTACGTGCAACTAAATAGTTTGGTTGGCATTAATTATTTTATTTTTATCTAAAAACACATTTATTAAGTGTTTTTTATTTGCTTATTAAATATTTCTTAAATATTAAATTATGATAGGCATCATGTATCTTCAATAGCCCAGTGGCTAAAGCGTTCGACCGACACCGCAGAGTCTCGAGTTCGAATCCTACAACGGGCGGCGTTTTATCGAAACAAAATAATTATACAATTATAAAAATATATACGACAATTTATTTCAGTTTCTGGTTGAGATAATTTAGTTATGCTTTTGTTGAACGAACAAAATTATTTAGCTGAACCAAAAATGTGGTTAGTCATATTTCTACTAAATTATTTTGTTGGGAAAATCAATTTTTTGTTGGCACAACAAAACATTTTTCTGAGTGCGGACCAAATTCTTAGAATAGTATTGCTGATTGAGATTCTTATTAATAAATAACTGATTTTTTATGAAGCCTTGCCAAAGTGGTGTGTAGTGAAAAGTTCAGAGACCCTGTGTGTGATCCACGTACTCGTATGCCATCTCATATAAATTTTGCCTTGAATCCATAAGAAAATAAACTTAAATGATAATAAAAACTCACTTTATAAAACGAAGCAATCGAATTGAAAGTAATATTATATGATAGTCTTTTTGCGGTCGGGGTCAATAGTTTGGAGATTGGATTGTTTTGCCTAACAATAAAGACAATTTTATGTTTCTGACAATTGGAATATGTGTGTATAAAGATAAATATTTTTCTCATCAAACTCCTTGTCTTGACGTGTAAGGCAATGCAAATTTTAATTTAATAATTCTACAATTTATAATCTGTAATTTAAAACTATATATTCTTTGTATATAACCCCGATGAGATTCTTGCAAAAAGGACCAAAAAAAGGATTTATAAAACAAAAAGTAATTTTGGTTTTAATAAAACTTAAAATTACAAAAATAAATTCCAGAAATTTTATATAGTTCCTAAAAATTACCCCCATCCAGCCTTAATAAAGAATAATCATGGAACGAAGCTGCATATGGAGCATATGAAATAGTGTTTTTACTGCGTTATTAATACAAGAACGATTGAGACAGTGTATGGAAGTAAATCAAATTCATATCAATTTTAATGAAAAGTGGTTCGTAACTATAAATACATTTTCATAAAATGGAACATTATGTTTAGACGTTATGACTATAATACCATACAATATTAATATAATAATTTAATTTTATAGCCAATTTCATAATGCTCAAGTTAAAGTTCTATTTATTATTCTACGGAAGAAAGTTGCAAGCCACGTTGACTGTTATTACGACTAAATTTAATGACATATTCATAAGTTATTATAAACACGTAATTAGTATGTTAATTAACGTTATAAATTTAACAAATTTCCAATATAATACATATTATTTTGTAAAACTGTTATAAAATCTTCATCTTGAATTTATTAAAACGACCTCTTAGAACAGAGCATCTATTATGTAATATATGCTGCTATATCGGAAAAATCTGTAGTTACTATCAGCTATTATTGAGCTATTAAAGGTTAATAAATGTTCTCTAAATCTTTTAGTGCATTTCCAATTACAAGTATATGCAAACAAAAAATAAATTTATCTAAAAGTAATATGCGATTGCAACGACCCTAGGAGAAATTGATCGGGCTGTGACCATGGGTGTAACGCGTGCCGTTGATAGAACTCAATAATGACGAACTCAATTATGGACTCAACAATGGCCCATTCGTCACGATTGGCAATCTACAAATTTTTCTACACAGCTAGAATAGCGTTTCTGATCGGGACCATATCAACCACATGCGTTACACCCA
>JABFPK010002547.1:0-10031 GCA_022817445.1 Habroteleia sp. ZL-2020
GCGTATCTCCATGGTTTCGTTTGGTTGCGCCAGATGCGCGAGGATTTACTTCGTAAATTTCCTGGTATCGTAGAGCAGCGCGTCACCCTTACACGTATACGTGTAATACATACTCGGCGCGGTTGCAATTACAGGTAATAAGCGCGTAAAACGCCGCTGGGCTTTGTGGTGAAAAAAAAGCGGTTAAAAAAGTTGGAACAAATTAAAGAAGAGTCAAGGTAGACAGAGAAAGAAAAAAACTGAAGTGGGAGGGCTGGCCGTTTCAGCAGCGGTGACTCTTAATGCAGTCACTATCTTGATTTTCCTGCGGCTCCAATGAGACAATTAGTATCCGCGTCGAGCTATCATCGTGCCAAGTTTTAATTTAAAGTCTCGATTGGACCTCGGCAAAAAGTTGCAAAAAAGAGCTCAATTTGGCTCGACAAAAGTTTGCAATTTATCAGCCACACAATTACAATTTTCAATCCAAATTTTCAATTACAAACACGTTGCACGGATGATCAACAGATACACATTATTTTCAGGTAAACGAAATTCTGAAATTGCTCGTCCAAAATCGGGACAGTTTAGAAGACGTAGCAAGGGGAAATCATTTTCCGGAGAGCATAAAAAGGAATAATTTTTATGTAACACCAATGAAAGTCACGGTACATTGTTTCTGTTTGTGGATTTTCTAATTGTCATAAACGTACGTCATCGGTCGTTTCCGTTCGGTTTTACCGTGGCGTTTTTTCATCGCAAACCAGAACGAACGCCAGTTTCCGCGCAGCTGAGCCGTCGTTTCTCTCGATTCTAATAAACGGTTCCGGTCCACCGTACGCATCCCGAAAGATGATAACGGGACAACGCGGGAGCATTTTATTGCCGAATCGCGAAAGAAGGGAGATTGTCTTCTAGGACGTCAATTATGAGCGCGTGAAAGAAAATTGGCCTTCCGCGTTTTAAAGCAGGAAATGGAATCGTTACTAATCACATCATGCTCAATTTATTTTGTGGTTTCGAATTTAATGCCGATATAATTGTCGAGACGCTCGATTCGACGACAACTTAATAACTCAATTTTGCGCAAATAAATTGTTTACGCCGGACAAACATAATCAATTTCGCTAGGATTTATGTATCGCTGCGACGGGTATGTTAAGTATTCCGACCTTGCTGATCTAATCTGGTGTTAACCAGAGGTTAGAGCGACTAAATGCCGCTGGAACCAGGCTTTAAAGAGGAAGCGAGGATCGATAACTCTTTTCTACGTTGCGAACAATCAACGGTATTCTAAAAAGCGGCATCTAACTTCATAACAGTACCTCGCCAGCGTCTTCTTATCCGTGCGATGCACATGCGAACAATAGCGAAACTTTCAAACGTGCGTTCGCCGTTTGCAATCGAAACGAACAAATCGCTTGACAAGTGTTATTTTTATAGACGCAAACAGAAATATTCTCAGGCCATCGTTTAAAGCACGAATCGCACGGAATGTGAACGAGAGCATTAACACGATTATTACGACAGATATAAATGTTAAGTCAATTACATAATTATCGCGGCAATAAACTTGTAACGCGACTATTTTTCAGATACATTAACGCGCCGGTTATTATAACCAGGTTAGAAGGGTTGTCTGAATTCAATGTTTGATTCAATCTGGCCGAAAGATTACATGCAATTCAAAAATAGCACTTGGATTAATTTTGCAGCTAGTTTATAAGGCATCTAGTTGCTACATTTAAGAATCATCTCGAGCTGCATAGAGTTAAACATAGTAGTGTGTTTCAACTAGATTTCTGTAACTTGGGTAACTCGGTTGCCGTAAGCAAACAAATTTATTGCACGGTATAGTTAAAGCTCGAAGAGTTACAGTAATCACGTTATGCGTTTATCCCCTCCCCGATGCGGTAATACCGACTACGAATTTGGCCATAATAATCCAAAGAATGTAACCCGATAGCGCGGTTTCTTAATGAGACAACGGTGCATTTATCTTTAACATATTTGCGGTGTCATTACGGTATTCTAATGTAAACGTTAAGTTTCGCGCGACACGAATTAATTTATCAATTCGTGTCTACCGAATGAAAATTGTAGGTCGTTGAGTTCTAATGCCCGATTGCAAAATATAAAAAATTACGATTACACCTTTTACGACTCCCCCGTCGCAATCTTTTAATTTCTCTCCGATAGAAATTCCGAGACAATCGCAGATGGTACCTCGGTAAGAAATAGCAATTGCTGCGACGAGTTGTTCATTTCCTGCAAGACGCAATAATAATCAGCGTCAAACGAATAAAAAAAACAGAAAGTCGCATTCACAGCGACGATGAATAAACATTAAACATTAAAAATGAATTCTGAAAGTAGTACAAATATTTTTCAGGTGCTTATGAATGATATCCATAAAGTAGTACAAGAAACCACTTAGGAATCTTTAAGCTAAAAACGTCAATGGTTAATGACTGGAAATGGTTGTTGATTATTTAAGAAAATACTGATATTGACACTAGAGGGTTCTGGGACACTTTTTGTTGAACACTCGATAACTCTCAAATAAAGTGATCGAATCACAACTAAAGATTAAGAAAGTCGAAATTGAAGTTCGTACTTATTAATTAATTCTCTAAACACATTTTTTCAATCGTGCTTGCTGCAATGGCGTGTATGGGTAAAAATAGTTAATCCTAAATGAATTAAATCAAGAGAATCGCGATGGTATAAAACGATATCGGCTTGCGATTTCTTGTTTACGGGAATGCTGGTGTGAAAACGCCTCCCATGATGCACATCTTATATGCCTGGTGCGGTCGGATTCATCTATGTTCGTGCGTGAATGTGGCACACGGTGCGATTGGTTGATCGGTTTGAAACGAACGACCGGGTGGACGGTACATCGGCTAAGTTCCGATACATTCCCAGACAAAGTGCTCCAGGTCGGCCGACGGAGCCAAGGAGATGGAAACAACGATGGAAAGAAAGAGGAGGAGAACGTTGCAGATACCGAGAAAAATCGCGGCTAAGATCGTTGCACGGGAGAGAGAAAAGTGCGGGAGGATAAGACAGAAAAAGTATACGCTGGAGTTGAGATAAAGAAAAAGGGCGGTTAAAGATGAGAGAGTGCGAGACGAAAGGATGAGAATGATTTGATTAATGCAGAGGTGAATAACGTATCACGAGGGGAATTTTATGTGTGTCATGAGTGTTGAATTTTTTACAGAGGCAAAAAAAAAGTCATTCAATCTAGGCTTTTTACAGGCTGAAAACGTGGAAAAGAGATGTTTGTTGATTATTTGTTGAATGTTAAAAATTATTTAGTGTTCCACGTCTTGCTATACGCTATAAAAGTTGTATTATTATGATTTCTATTATTTATGTTGACATTTTTGAATTAATCAGGGAAGTAAAATAATATTGTAAAAAGTAAATTCACACATTCATGAAAACTCGTTTATAAATTTTCTTCTTTGCTGAGAAATTTATTTATTAAATTAATAGTTAAAAGGAAAATATAAAAAACATTTTATTATTTAGACGTTAAACAAGTTTTAAGATAAACTTATATTGATTCGAATACTAAAATTAATACTAAATGTTATTGGCTATTAACAAAGTAATTTTGTTGTGAGATTATTATTTTGAAACTAATATTTTATAATTATAAAATAAAATATTTATAATTATAAAATATAATTATAAAATATTACAATTACAATACAAATAATTTGCTATTAAATGAACATTTTAGCACAAATTTGAAATGTTCTCTTTATTGACATACTTTTTTAACAACTAAAACTTGTTTAAACTTATTAAATGACGAACGTTTATATAATTTTTAGAATAATACATATTTCACCGTTACCTATTCTGAACTGTTATTTTTTGATAAACATACATTATATATAATAATAGTATCTTATTTAAAAATGTCAAACTCGTGAAATATAATATTATAATTACTCTCGTTAGAATTTAAAAACAGCAGGTTGTATTGAATACAGAAAAATTAAATACTTATAAAAAAGACCGAAATGCCTATAATTATTGTAATATCTTAGAAAACACAATGGAAATTTACATCACACAATTCCAATAATATGTTTTGAAATTCTTTATAAGTAATGAAAATATATTATAACATGTTGAAATGTTTCAGTAAAATGACTGCAAGTGTAAATTTATAATTTATTCAGAAATTTTTAAAAATGCACCTTTCTGCATAAAGTTTATTTTATAAATTATAATTCTAATTTCTTCAACACATATTACAACTTTACAATGTCTAATCATTTTTAATTATTCACTGAAATAATATTTATCTTCTCAAAATCATTATTAACCATCATCTATACCAATAAAGCTGAGCATAGATTTGAGTAACAGTCCCCGGTCATTGTATACAGTTAAATCTTTCTCGTAGGAAAAGAAATTTTCGTAAGTTTGCGAGTTAAAGTAGTTGAGAGAAAACGATCGAAGAATATCTTGTAAGAGTAAATTTCTTGCGGAGTGGAAAGACGGTGGACACGTTGGAAGAAGTGGAAGCGGAGTAAGGACGGCCTGCCGGAAGCGAACAGGTGACTGGTAGTTCCGCTCCATCGCGCGCTGTTCCGCGCCACAAGTCCTGAAGATCAGTTCGAACAATTTGCAACTCCGTTTCGGCTTATGCGTGTGCAATCCACTGCTACTGTCTTCGTCTCGTCATCCTCAATCCTCATATTGGTTGCGATTCGTTTCGGAAGTCATCTATGCGTGTCCGTACTTTATTTGTTCTCTCAATGCCATAAAGGACATCGACGATTTCCCATTGACCAAAGGTATAATCGTTCGGCCACACTGAAAAAACTCGCTTCCTTTCACTCGAAAAAAAACTTATGTACGATAGATCAAATTGAAAGTTTCGCTGATCCGATTTCAATTTCTTCCTTTTAACAAACATTACGAGTTATAGTGGTGTAAGGAGTTCTGCACCACAAAACTGGCTGACCCTCAAAGGTGTTACAATATAGAAATTTGCTTATATCATTTTTCACGTTTAATATGTAATAAATGAAAAAAAGAGATTTTATTCCCCAAATTGAATTTTATAAAATTAATTATCCAGTTGAATTATATGTATAACTTATAATATGCAAACGAAATTAATTTTGATAATTATTATATTAAATGATCAAACTCGTGATTATGTCTATCTGTGTTATTTTAGTTTTTAAATCACTCGAGACGGGGCCTACAAAAGTAAAGGTGATCGATCAATGTAGAGAACTTTTTGGGATCTTTGTATTTCTGAAGTGGAAAATTTGATAAACTTTTCAACGGAATACGCTAAAAATATTCAAAATATTATATTCATATATATTATATTATATTCATAAAATGTGTTGACTTCATGCACATATATTAAATTTCTTTATAAAAATTAAATGTGTATTAAGATAACATATAAAAATTTTCTTATATCAACCAAATGTTCTTTATGTGAATAAGAAATTTGTTTGTTACATTTTATGTAGCAATCATCATAGTCCACTTTGTGCATCGAATTTACAATAATTTTTTATATTCAAATGTTTTACATAATATTAGTGTGTTTTATGAGAAAGTTGTTTTTATTATCTACGCATTTCAATGTTATTTTTAAGTGATATTATTATGTCTTTATTTGGATTAACACTATTAGTTTCGAATTTACTTAAAGTGTGAAAACCATTTATTTTTATATAAGGTTTTTCACAATTTCATACAGCTTTCTGTTGATATGTCATGTACTAATTAGTTCTTTGATGTGTAATTTCTACGTGTTGTTTTTGTATTTTTAAATGTGGGAAATAAATTCGTGAGAACATTTGAATCGGCAGTGACTAATTATTTCTTAAGTGTCATTGTTAATCAATAGACCTATACATGACGAAATTAATCTGTAACTAAATTTAAAAAAAAATCTTTCCATTTAGCAATGTAATTTATATATGATAATAAATGAAGTAAATATAAAATGAATCATATAAATTAATTAATATTAATATTTTGATTTAACAATTTTAACATTTTTTTATTTATATAGCTTGTCTTAAATAATACTTCCTGAATCAGATATCCAGATATAATTTTATTACAAAAAATCCAACTTAAAAGATGACATGTTTATCAATGAACATTGAATTAAAATATATTAACCACTGTCTCAATGCATAATTAGATACAGAATAAATTAAATTAAATTAATAAATTTCTAAACAATTGCAAACAACTGGAATAATTTACACTGCAACATTATTACACACTTCTAGCAGACATTTCCTGCAAAACACCTAATGATCAATTCCTTAACCTAATATTTACACTTTATAAAATATGTAAAGTGTATGTTTGTTTAATGTAAATATATATATGTATATATGTTTAGTGTAAAAATACAGACGTATTTTTAAACTAAACCAGAATCAAACAAATCCAAAAATTTGAAATTATTATATATTATATTATTTTAAGTATTAGTATAAAATAATCACAACTGTTAATCGAATTTTATAAACATAAATGCAAACATGAATACAACTTACAAACAACGATCACTCCAAAATACATGTCCTGTCTAATTTTTGTCAGCAATATTAAATGATGTTAATTATAAAGCAAAGTAGGATTGACGTTGAACATCTTAATAAAGTCATTGAATATGTCGCGATATACGTCAGAGAAACAGACTCTCGACCGAGTCTCGAGGGGATCTCGCAAGACCGCTCCCACATCAATCATCATCTTTCGCAGTTTCGTGGTAGAAAGGTTCAGAGCAAATCGTTGCAACGGGGGTCAGTAGTGGCGGTTGCATAACGCTCCTACACAGTGTGTCAGAGAGGAAGAGAGCTGCGGCAAACGCGAAAGAGAGGGACGAACAATGCCGCAGAAGACGGACGACGAGTAACTGGTTTGTTGACTTAACCGATCAATTTGATGCAAATCGCTCGTTCGCGATACGCTGCCTAATGCCACGATTGTCATGTCTGCGCGGCGCATTTGGAAATTAGCGATCGAGACAATTATCGAGAGGGAACGTTGCCCTGCAATATTGTGGGAATCTTTTGTTGCTGAACGTAAATTGTCATAACTTGCATCATTCCTAGATTTTGCATGATTCCGCACAATTCAAATTTGTGACATGACGAAATGCCGCCATTTCGCCCTAGCATTCCTTGTAAGAAATCGTTGTGCAACGACCACCAATCCATTTCCCAAATTCGTCAGAGATATAATTCCAATGGCATATTAATTGGTCATTCACTCATGCATTTTGTCCTACTAAATAGATGTTTCAAAATATTTGGCATTCTGTATCTTACAATTTAATTAGGTCAACTTATTTTGGCCTCGGACAGTTTCAATCAGCACCGCAATTTGTTTTCAATTCTAAGTTGTCGAAAATGTAAAATTATGCTACTTTCAAATTTCTCGACCAAAACTGATGGCCCAGATAAATGTGGTCCCTAACCAGATCGGTGTATTAATTTTCACGTACACTTGTTCACAAGGTTCAATGCTCGAGAGTTGTGTTCCTTTTGCCGACCTTTGCGAACTTTTTCTCCTCATCTATTGTATATATATTCGAGTCTCTTTATCAACCTCGTCAATCTGTCTGTTCCTCCTTGAATTAAGCATACGTAAATTCGGTGATATTCAAATGATTAATACTTATGATTTATAATATTGTGAAAGAATTCAATAATTTATTGTAATGTACTTTTGCGGAACAGTGAATTGTTTTGATTTTAATTGACGATTATAAATGGACGATAAAGAAATAAAACTTTGTGAAATTCAGCAAGGGAAAAACAGATTGTTGGAAGCTGTCATCAAGTAGAAAGATCATTTTGTGATGCTCTATACTGGGTCCTAACCGACTGACCTTTAAACTACCTACTTCGGTTGCCATTTAAGCGGAAGCCCTCTAAACGCGAAACTAACTATCATTAAACATCGTACCACGATCTCGTTTCTTCTCGAGAGATGATTTTACATTTTCGGAAATGTCTTATACTTGCATAATCAAATTTTTTATTCATTATTTAATATTATATAGTAATTATATTATTGAAAGTTTTTTAAATAAAATAATCTACGCAGGGCTATATTGTCAAATAAGAATTTCAGTATTACAAAAATATAAATATGAAAATTGAGACAGTCAGTTAAAAAAATTTGTTTAATAAATTAAATTTGTCTGCGAAAAATCAATTGGTATAAAAAATTTGCTCCAAATGCTTCACAATAACAACAAACAATCGTATAATCCCACGAATATCATAATTTGCTTGAAGGAAGTGAATTTCACGAGACCAAGAGGATACGTCACGCTTATTTACGAGCAGGTTCGACGTCTTCCACGAAATCTCGAGACTTCGCCTTGATTTTTTCTCCGATGCTTATGCGAGTATATGTAACAGAGCGGAGGAGCTGCCGAGAGGCGTGGAGGATGCCGATTTGCCGCGGATTAGGTCCGTTTATGCGTACGCGGTCGTAGCGTCGGATACTCGACGTTGGTTTATGGATGAACGGCCATGTAGAATAAATAAATCACGAATACCTGGTAACGCAGCATCCGCGCTACGTAAAGGTACGCATAATGTGTAACGAGAAGGAAGAACCGGAACAAGAGTAAAATAAGAATAAAAAATTTAAGAGACCAACTTTCGTAGAAAAAAGCAATGTTTCGAATACTTTTCAAAACAAATCGGTAAACGAAATAAACCGGGGAAATTTGTACCTCATAAACGCGACAATTTGATTTCAGATGTAGCAATGTCGTCGCAAAGATACATTTTTCCCGCGTTGGAAGTAGAAAAAAAATTGAACGTTACGTTTGAAAGAAAACAGCTTTTAAGATACTTTCTATTATGAGCGGAAATTCTGCACATTTTTTATACAAACAGAAAAGAATAAAACAACGGTTATAATAAATAATGCTTTTGCTTTACAATAAATATGTTGTTCTAAATTTAATACAGCTTATTAAAATTCATAAAGTATATGATATTTCGTATTGTGTATAGCGAGAATTTAATTACAATAGTAAAATCGTAAATTGTTTTTCCTATACTTAGAAAACAGAATTATAAAAATGACTAACTTTACGGGTATTGTGTGAATATACTTTCAAAAATTAAAAAAATTATTATCTGCAATAGTAAAATTTCAATGTCTGCGCTAGTAGAAATTCGTCAAGTTTTTAACCAGTTCTGATCAGTAGCTTGTCAGTTTTTGATAAGCTTATTCTAGATTAGATAAACTAGTCAAAAACTGACAAAGATCTGACCAGTTTTACTATTCTAGTACTATTCAAGTAAAATTGGTCAGATTTTAACCAGTTATTTCTAAATAGTAAGAACTAACTAGCCACTAGTGAGTTCTACTATAGAAAAACTAATTGATATTAGATATGATTATACATAACCTATATTAGTCCTTTGGTTATATCCAGTGAGACAGGGTGAGAATAATAGTATATTTTTTATTAAGTTTTTATTAAGATTTGTTTCCATTTACAAAATTTGAATAATATCTTTACGGTGTAAAACTAAACCAGCCAAAATGAATAAGAAAAAAGAATGTTGCAAGCAATAATTATTATATTACATAAAATAATTCATTATTAGTAGAAATTTGGACCAGGCTAAAACATGTCCCTGAACTGGTATACACGTCACCAGTACACATGTAACGCCGGGCATGAGAATGGCCTCCATGGGGAAGCCTATTTTCTTAACCACGTTTGGCCCTAAGATGGGCCCGGTAGGATAATTTTATTTTCTTCAAATTAGTTAACCGTCTTATGATTATCTGAAGGTATTCAGCCATGGCCCCTTAAATAAATCCATATCAAGGTCCTTTATAGGGCATTCCTGCTCGGGGCCACTTTAATGCCCAGCGTTACATGCGGTTTCGGGGCCTGATGTTTTATTTGTTATGGACTTGGTGTGGGCCCGACAAGGAAAACTGTCATCCCATTTGCCATGTTTCATCCTGACTAGGAGGACAACGTTTGTAATGTG
>JABFPK010002551.1:0-10028 GCA_022817445.1 Habroteleia sp. ZL-2020
TGTCTGCACCGTACATTGAACGCTTGCATAATTCACAAGACGATCATGTCATTTGCACGTTGCGTGTACGTGTGTATGCTCCCTTGTGTCGGGCATCTGGTTCCGCAAGCATGCGTAGCATCGTATGAGAAAATTTGATTTTGAACCGCACACTACAGTGTCCGTCTCAAAGGATATGCATATTCACATTCGAATCGTGCGAAATCAATTCGTTTATTTTATGATACATTGAAAAAAAATATATGATATATAATTATTATTGTTCAAACAGTAATTCAGCGACATAAAAAACATAAACATAAATATAAATATGAATATAAATAAGAAAAATAAAAATTACTGTTTTACTTACACTAATACTAATAATACTAGAAAAAAAGAGAATTATATTTGCAAATTAAAGTATATGTATATACGATGATTGAAATTAAATGTTATAACATTATATTATTATAAATTGATTTCTAAACAAAAAACTAAGTAGAAATTGTGCCCGGAAGATAAAATAAATATACTTTTTATTATCTGTTACAAATGAATTGTGGTTATTATTGTTACATTTTGTAACTGCAATAATAATTGCTTCTGCGATAGAATATGAGTGCGTCAATCGATTTATGCAATAAACAATCGCCATTGCCACAAAATATTAATCGTTTGCGAATTCTTGTAGCGTTGATTGGATTGATGATTTAGAGATTGACTCATGAAATAATTTTTATTTAATATATGTTTGTATATATAAAATTAAAATATTTAATGTGTTTTATATTACAAATTTAATGAGGAAAAGAATACAGAAATAGAAATTTATTTCAAACAAATAAAAATGAACTATTATTTAATAATTGTATAGTGATTTTCATATAATTCCAAATGGTTTTAAAATAATTTGTTTTCTTAGATAACTTTCTATTTTCTTCAAGTAACACTATTTTAATACTCGTCTCTATACGTATAGTATAATATCCTTGCAAATTCATTATAAATCATCAAAATTAAATTTCGCAAATTTAAGCATTTTTAAGCCAATATTTTTGTTTGCTCCTAAATTTTAATTATAGAAATTGTAATAAATTGTAATGATATTTAAGCAATTAATATTAAAAGTGTCTAATTATTATCATCGATAAATAACAGTTTAATTTAAGCGGGTATATATTACACTTTACCGCATAATATCTATATTTCAGATTACATAATTATATAATTATAATGAATGTATAGCTTTATCATACTAAATATTTATTACATTACGTATGTGTATGATAATTTCACACATTATTAATAATGTAAGCTTTCAATCAAGTATATCAATAATGGTTGCAATTGTAATCGTAACAATTTGATTAACAAATAACAGTTATGGACAATGTATAGACTTGTAATATAGAAACTTTGAATATTATTTTTATATATCATTAAATATGATATAAATTAAAATCTATACTTTTTGTCAATAATTAAAAATATAATAAATATTTCTTCTAATATATTCAATATATTGTTAAATAATTCAATAGAATAATTTAATGGAATGTATAATCAGAATATATAACGATTACTGCATTGAAAGTAATTACATTATATTACTTAATATAATAATTTTTCATTTAATTATAACTATGCTGCCAAACCATTCAAGCGTATCACTTTAAAAAGGTATAATTTATACATTTCTCACATATATTATGAAAATGTTTAGATTCTTTCTGAAATAATTTAATGTAATTATTAATACACAATGTGGTTGTTGAATTTAAATTTGTACGTGAACTAATTTTATTTTGTAATCAAATATGTTGAAATGAAATGTAGTGTGACAACTTTTGCATACACAAATCAATTGAAATGGTCTATTAGGTGTCTTCAATATACTATACCCAAACTCGGACCGTACAAGTGGTCAATAGCACTCAATAGGACCATTCACTGCTCATTGAATGAATAGCCAGTGGATCTTTAGGATACACTCAGTATAGGTGCTTGCAGTCAATTATGTAACGCAGTATAGTGAATGCGGCAATTGAAGATTATATTATTTAGCATAAGCGTGACAAACATAAATTTCGATCGCGTGTGATTCACAAAGAAAACTACGCTCCGAAATGCGACTCGTGTCAAAGCAACTGAAAGCAACAATTACAGAATTATAGGACTTTTCTATAAATTTCGAAGTAAAGAACTTGGTTCAATTGCTTTCTGCAGTCCTCGAAGCAGCACGGGGAATTCGCTGTTAAACCAACTTAAAATTAATGTCCGAAGTCGCGAACTAATAAAACAAGGGCATTGTTTTGTACAAGTCAAAGATGTATTGTTGAGTTTACTTTCTTAATTTGAACAATGAAGTGCAATGCGCGGTCGAAAAACAAGGATAAAAATAAGGATAAGAATATAATGTGTTGGATCGAATTAGCACGATACAGGCGGTCGCGTCATAATGACGTATCCAAAAATTTGGCTCGCGAGCGTAATATCGTGTTTTTGGTTAATAATGCATCATTAAAGAGACCAGCTGTTCCTTTTCCTTCGTCGCCATTAGAGTGCACCCAATTGAAAAAGCGTGCTCTAGCGTCCGAGTAAATTGCGTGCGAAAATTCGCCCAAAATTCGCTCCGCGTTTTACGTCATAAAATGTATATAGCGGTTCGAAGTCCCGAGAGAGGTATCAATAAAATAATGATTATGAAATTGCGTCGGAATTTCGTACTTTTGTTTAGTGATACAATTATTATCGACCGGCCTGGAGCCGCGTCGTGTTCGCGAAATTATTATTAGTGCGGTATCGCGCGGGAAAATGAACGCAAGCCGGTCGAAAAGCTTCGCGAGTCGGAGCAGCTTCAAAAATTCTCTGGCTCGTACAAAAGGTTAATTACGAAGCCGAGTTCGGTCCGTTTGTAGAGCACCGAGATAAAAGGTCTTCCGACTTCACGCCTAACGTTGCGTCTCTCGCCTTTCCTCCGGCGTCGCCCTTACGCGTCCCTTCTGCCTCTCTTGCGGCTCTTCATTTATCTCTTCCTCCGCCTCCGCCGCTCTTTGCACACTCTCCGCGTCGCTTCTCTACATCGTTCAAACACCTGAGAATATTTACTTAGGTCGGACGGCGCGCGCTAATTGACCGGTTTCAACTTATTAGTTTGTCTACCGCGCATTTTTTAAGTACTGGGTCGCTGCCCATTCGCACGCCTCTCAAATCACAATAGGTTTTCCTCGTTAGACAAAACCACTTGAGTTGGAACCCTTCTTGAATGTAAAATCACTGATCGAATACTATTATATTAAAACGTTAATTTTTTATACATATTGCTACTTTTTGTCTGTAACTAAATACATGTATAATAATAATTAGTTTTTAACATATGTTTCATGCACATTGTAAACTTTTATAAAATAAATGAAAAGAGATATTTATATTTTTTTCAAAACTTTTATTTGATATAAACTACGAAAATCGAACAAATAAAATTTATGCTTTTGATTATAAAAAAGGACTTTTTCCTAAACCCACACCGATCTTTAAATTTTTAAACGCTGTTAACGTTATTTATAGTTAGATTATACCACTATTTCACATAAAAGAAAAAATATGAGTTAGCGTATGGTGTTGATGGTATAACAATCTCGTATGCGCTTAAATACCACAGACATACCGAGTCAGATAGCTTTAACTAGTGTAAAGTGTACGCCGCAGATATGGCTATAAAATATGGTTGAGACCAAACACAACGTACTCTACGCCGTAGAATACAGACATTTTTATTTATTTTTACTATAAATTTTATTCATCCGATAAAATCATTTTCCCTTAATGACTTTCAATTAAAACCACAGAATGATTTTCAGTTAAACCAAGAGTAAATTGATTTATCGATTATTTCTTGTTGTTTAGCACCATGAAAACACGATTATAAAATACAGTGCCAATAAAAAGTTTCGCTGTGTTTAAATCCCGAGATGAGTTTAAATAATTAATGTATTTCTGCTATGATACCAAATGCTTTTACAAAAATGATTTTTAATAAAAACATTTATAATCAAGCTTTAATTTTTCCTAATAAGCGTAATATATTTCTAAAAAGGATTTTTAAAATTCATTAAATTCATTAATGTTAATTTTAAATTGCATGTTTATTAACTTTCTGATGAGTTTGAATAATTATAATTTTTATATTAACATTAAAAGTTGTGTGCTTCAAAATGTATAGCGCAGCGATAGAAAAATACGTTAATCACGGTAAATAAATGTAATTCTAAAGTCTTTGAAAACATTCCGTCATCAAATGTATAATTTGTCTCGTCGCACACGGCCTTTTTCCTTGCGCTTTCAAGTCGCCTTTTACCGTTGGTACCATAAAATACAGTGTGGCTACAAAAGAGATAGCACAGCAAGTACATCGCGGTAGCTTGTGTGTTGTGCTTGGTGTTAAATAACTTATCATTTATAAACATATTTGTATAAACCATCTCTTCGAAGCCAAAAATTTAATAATATAAATATATGTAATTGAATGCGATAACATCACATCTAACAAGTCTTTTCTAAGATAGTGAAAAATGCTCAATTTTGAGTCTGTTAAATTTGGCATAAAATTAAATATATACAATTTTTCAGAGAAAATTTTAACCTAACAAATATAACAGAATGATATAATAAAAAAATATTAATTGTTAGAATGGGTTTTAATACTCTATTGCATGCAAATATATAAAGGAATATTTAAATTACACAGTACGAAGTGGCGTGTTTATGAAATTAAAGAGAAAATCGCATGAAATTATTACTACAATTGATCATAATAGTTTGTAAGAAGTCGAAGAATAGGGTTAAAAAATGAATATATTATTTGTAGCAACGCTTTAAGAGGTCAATGATAATTCTTACCACGCTAATATGTAGTTTCCTAATTACAAGTGTTCGATTGCACACTCAATCGTGATAAATTATGGCTTAGAGCCAAGCAATAGATTTTGCTCAATTTTATAGTCTCAGTGGACAAATAAAAATCTAAAGGCTTTTCAGTTTATTCTATGAAATTATTACTTTCTTAGTACTACCATTATTATAGAAGAACTAATGCTAATTTCAATTATTGTTCAATTGTGATGAGTGTCTTGGTTACTGTAAAATTATTGTAATTTTCGTTGTTTTATTAATGAAATACATTTTTATATTTTTTTCCATGTAAATTTGAAGATTTGGTATAATTTTAATGTTTGATTTTCTGAAACTGAACCTTGCTATACATAAACGCATACGTATATATAGATACACGGGTTACGAAAGCCTAAGCAAATTCGTGATGCAAATCCCAACCAATTACAATGCGCAACGAGTTCGATAATTCCATAGCAATTGTATCGCGACGATGCCGTAGATCTTTATCATGTCGATGTTCGTCTATGAGGAGACCCGAACAACCGCATCTACAACCATTGCAGCAACATCCGAGTAGTAACAGAAGCAGCAACATCAACGTCGAAATCATTCGTGCGTGCTAGGGTCTCGTAAGGTCGTGAGACCGCTTTGCGAATGGAATGACCAATGCGGTGCAGGACAATTGACATTTTGGTTCGTTTCGATAAAAGGACGTATTTCATTTTGTAATCGACTTCACTCACTCCGTTTATTACCTATATTATTAACAGTGCAGGGAGCAATTTTAGATCAAAGTAAATACAGTTCTTATATTGTCCACCTTTTTTATTTATTTAGACATGTGTTAGTGAGCCTATATATAGTGCAAAATGTAATTAAAAATAATAAAGAAACAGTGCACATTTTTCTTTCGTCTACCTCTACAATTGTTTGACTACTCTGTTTTCTTATAAAAACTGAGATTAGTGCCTCTATATTCTTAAATGGAGGTTAAAAGTCTTTAAAACTTTAGCTTGAAAAATAATGCTGAGAGAAGCTGGTAAAGTTGTACGCATCTAAGCCGTGTGTGTGTGTGTTTGTATATATTTATTTTTCTTTAAGATTATATAGAATTTTCGAAGTAAAATCTTATTAATTATTTAGCAGATACCACGACAGTGTCAAGTTTTGCTGAGGTGAATTAATTGAGTGGAGATTGACGGTGATTTTTATATAATTACAGTGGTTATCCGAGTTCATCTATTTTCAATGTAAAGATTCCAATTGTTTATAAAAATGCATTCCAATCCCATTAGTGAAGCAAATAAAGTGTTTTCATACCAAAATAAATCTTTCGTTCCATGATTTATCTATTTGTTTGAAATACGATAGAACTGAAAGGTATATGCCAAAACGCAATGAGGTCTTGTCATCGCTAACACAGACTTGCCAACGATTCGAAAATGTGAATGTTTTTATCGGTTTTGTTGGTTTTCCTTTTATATAAATAAGAGAGGGGAATATTTGCAGTTAATAGAACGATCTACTTTTTTCTCACATTGCAACTTATGTGATATCGACCGACTATAAACATTTACGCAGATTCAAAATCATATTTGCTTTAAATGCGCAAATATTTAGAGATACAAATTTCTAATTTGTTTTATTAATAAATATCTTATTTTCGTACGATGCAACTTTATGAATATAATATTTAACTTGAAGCATAGAAACTTGTAGGATTAAAGCTTTTATTTGAGTAAGAAAATAAAAAAATATTACGTAAAAAGTAATAGATAATTGCAAGGATTGTCGAAAACTCTAAAGTATGGAATAATAAGACAAAAATAAATTGAATTAGTTTTCTTTTAGTAGTTCATTGGGATAGTTATTGGAAATATATCCATACAGCACAAAGCTATCTCAAACTTTACTTTTGCGAGCTTCTGGAAAGTCAAAGCTCTCTAAAAACTCTGTAGAAACTTGAATGTCTCCCGAAGCTCACTTAAATGAACATTGATGTATTTTTTTCTAGAAAATTGTGCTATTAGATTTTAAGTAATATATTCAACTCATGATAGCTCATGAGAAAAACACTTATCTAATAAAACTCTTTAATACCACATAAAATTAAATAGTTTATTTTAATCGTCAAATTCTTTCTAGATATTTATATAAAACATAATTTTCAATTTTCCAAAGAAATTTTAGTCTTTGTAATATGTAGCTTTCATTACATTCAATGATATCATGTTTTTAGTCAATAAATAAATGAGTAAATGTTTACACAACAGACAATTTAATATTTATTAATATAAATTAATTAAATAAGTAATTCATTCATTCATTTTATCAATATATAAAGTGTGCAAAACAATTTTTACTTAATTACTTTTAATAATAATTTACTTTTAATTAATTATGTTTGGTATAATTATCTTTATATCTTTGATACAATTATGCTTTAAATAAATGTTTGAAAATGTGAAAAATGTTTTTACATTGTTGATTTAATAATGTATTTTTCGTGCATAAGTTTTAGGCAAATATATATAATATAATTAAATTCAATGATTAACTGTGTTAAAAAAAATTGTAAATTATCAACGCGTAAATAATTTTACTTGCAGCTTTATATTTATTGATTTATTAATAATTATAATAATTCTTGTTTGGTACTAATTTCTACATTGATTAGACAATATATTTACATTATTTTTCTCAATATTCCATTATAAATAATTAGGATATTTATAAATTAAAACCATTCATATAAGTATAATTTTTACGTTCTACGCGTAAAATAAAATATAAAAAAATGAACATATCAAATATCACCTGGTACATGTTTATATATAAATCGGTATATTATTATTTCAGAATAAATCGACAAACATTATTCGAGAGTAATGAAAATAAAAAGAAAACTAAATTCAGCGTTCAAGTATCAAAGTTAACAAATTATGTTATATAAGAAATATAACTCGGTCGGTCTAATCCACGCAACTTTAGCAGATGCATTAAGTGTTTTTACAATAAAGATTAAATGTATAGACGTTTAAATCTGTTTACAGTTGAGTGGGCTTAGTGTCTAATAAAAAGCGCGAATCTATTTTAGTCGTATAAAACAATCTTTTAATTATTTTACGAAAGATCTTTTCAATTCTTTTCAACGGCGGGTGAATTTACTTTTTTGTAAATGTAACAGATTGTTTGTGAAAAATATTCACTAATTCAAATCTCTGAAATTTTATTTAGAAAGGTAATGTACAGTGAAGGCGAAAAGCGAATGAACAAATAATAATTTTTTTTTAAATAGAATAACATTATCAACGAAATTATAAATTATTTATGTATTAAATAAAAATAATATAATAAGTTTTTAAAAAATAGTTTTATTAAATTAATAAATTAGTTCAGTACCTAAAATGGTATTTCTTTTTGAACATATTGTTAAATATAGCGGCAGCAATAATGTGTAATTAGTTTTCAGAAAAAATAGCTTAATAATTGATTTTTTACTAAATAAATGTAAATTGAATTAACATTATACCCTTCCCTCCTTCTTCTCGTGATATTTTAAAATAGTAATTATATTTTGTTATCACTTAACCCGTTTCTATTTAATTCATATTGATTTATGCTTATTTTATTTAAGATATGCTGGAGTTTCTAATTATAAATAATGATATATGTAATTGAAATTCAATTCGTGTGATTAAAATCTTTTCATTTAATTCATCATACAGTAAATGAGACTGATAATTTAAGTATAGTTTGGCAATGAAGAAAATCAAAGTTCTCGTTTAACATTGATTTTATATGATATTTCTGAATAATGTTGTATAGTAGAATATTAATAATGTTAAATAATACTACAAAAAGGTAATAATTAAGTTACCAATATATATATTAATTTTATAAGTAAATTAACTATTAAAGAAATTTGCAAGCAGTAAAAGTAATGTTTATTTTAAATTTTGTCGTATTTTTATTTTATATAGTAAATATATTTTACACGATTTTCTGATTAATTTTGTAAAACATAAATGTATTTATGAATAAAAATAAGTGAGTTAGATAGATACACACGCTGTAATTGGAATTACATTTTTGAAGGACACCTGAACGTAAACATTACAGGGAAAGACAGATGCAAAGACAACGCTCAGCGATTCTCGGAACCGTAATAATGCTTATATACTTACGGGTGCTCTTTAAAAATATGATTTCAATAATTATATGTATAGCGCTATTTCATTCACTGAATTTTTTCCGATTATATATTTTACAACTTAAGGAATGTCAAAATTGTATAAAATTGTGTGAAATTATATTTGATTAGTCCGATGTTTGATAATGCGATTGAATTGTGTAGACTGTACAATATAGTTTTTAAGTTTTCAATTTTTTAAGTCATAATTATTTTTTATATACCTTAAACGTTTTTTAAGAGATATAGGTTAAAAAATATATATTAAATAGAGAAAATTTATATTTCATATTAACAATAATATATTACGAATTTTAAAAAAATGAAATTATTTAATTACCATTATCTAAACACGATCAATAGTAATGAACAAGAAATACCACGTTATTATAATGCATTTTAAATTTGTTAACACCTTAAACTCTATTATAGTTGATGAAATTATTTGACAAAAGTTTGTTCAAGTTTAATAAAACATTTCAAAGTTTTTATATATATTATCTTATAGAATATTAATTAATGTAATAGAGTATGATATCATTCTATGATTATTATCTTTCATCTCTTGCTATAAAGTTAAAAGATCTCGGATACAAGACCGAAATTGATTGAGCGCAAGTATGCCAGTGAGACGCGAGTTTAATGACACAATTGAATAGAATGGCGCGCAACAATGATAAGAGAACTCGTCACGAGAGTGGCTATATGTTTACGAATACTCTTTGCAGCAAATCTCTGCGCGACGGTTTGATCATTTGAATTAATACACCTGTCGATTATATTTGTACAATATACAGTTATATTTTGCAAGTGAATTGACAATTGACCATTTGAGACTGTAATTGCTTTGAAGACCATCGTCAATTGAATTTTTTCTCCTTGTTATCCCAATTGTCCGATAAACTTATTCTACAATGCATGAGTTGGACTCCATATACTATTAATTTGAAGGGGCTAAATT
>JABFPK010002552.1:0-10026 GCA_022817445.1 Habroteleia sp. ZL-2020
TAAGAACATTTTTTCGTGTCTGTTTTGCACCGTGGGCATTAATTACGTGTCTGGTCCGGTCCCGTCCCTTTTTGCCTGGGCTGTGTTGAATTTTTATATTAATTTAAAATAAAATAATCTTTAAGTAGTATGGTATACATAGGTATACAAATTATCATACGTCGTATATTTATAATAAGGAGATGTGCATAATAAAATTTGAATGTAATTAAACTAAAAATTTGTGTGTGTGTATACTAAAAAAAAAATAAAAAAAAGTATGCAATAAAAATATAACAGTGGTATAAGATTTGGTATCAAGTTTAATACGATCCATAAATTATAAACATATTTTTAATAAATGAATTTAGGTACTTATTATTATTGTGCTTAACAGTCTTTATTATAAAACTGGATTATTTAAATTTTCCATCATAATATAATTAGAGTTTCAATACAAAATATATATATTAATCGTTTAAAATATTTAAACTATTGAAGCGTAATATTTCTATATTGAATTTAAAATTAAAGTTTCGTATTATTTTTATATTCCAAATATATATATCGCAGTTTAAGACATTTGTCTATTTCTATTAGGTTGTTTAAAATGTAAAATGTAGTTCATTTCTGTGTTATAAAAGTTCGTCTCACGCATTTCGGAAAATCATTTTTATAAGCAGCAACTGTACACGTCCAAAAGTTGACTTATCAAGTTTCGTAGCACAGCTTTTTTCCACATGTTGTTTCTATTTACAGGCAATTTTTGCTAGTAGCATACCTGAGATTATTGAGCTCGTAGGAAATAGGTCCAAGTACAGCGGAGAATACAAACAGGAACATGGAAAAAGGTATAATTAAAACAACGTCAACGGTTTTTCTTTTTATTATATTCTTCATCATTTATTGTGTTGAATAAATTTATGCACAATACATCTATAAAATCTTGAAATTGTTATTTGGGACACAGGTGTTAAAATAAAATTGCAAAATAATTTAAAATAAACAGAAACCTGTATTAGCTAAATGTAATTTCAAATTGTACAGTTGTTAAGGGAAATCAAAGAAATTCATATAAAAAAATACAATTTTCAAAATAGGTAAAAAGACGCAAAACATTTAAATAAAAAAGGACATGGATTGTACTAGATTACAACTATGATAAAGTTCATTCTTAATTTTAATTGTATTACTTACTTATAAAAAGAAATTACATTATATTTCTCTAACGTTTTTAATAATACTATTTAATTTGTGCTTTTATTTTGCATAGTTATTTGTTTAAATAAAATTATATATTATTAAAATAATAATTGTAATTTATATATTAGCTGATAGAGTAAAATATTCGTTAGATGTTCGATGAAAATCAATTGCAGGACTTTTGTTCATAAATTATTTAAAAGATTTGGTAAAATATTTATATTAGTATTATTATTAAATATTATATATAATAATGATATTTCTATTTCAATAATCTTTTTTTTTGTTTGGTCATAGACACTGCCGTGTGTTTTTTTGATATTTTATTATTTTGTTAATAAATTTTATAAAAAGTGAATATTTTTAATAATAATTACTGTATATAATAAAGTTAATTGTTTGAAGTTAATTGTAGTTGAAACATTTCATTCATATGTTTGCATACTTATATCTAATAAAAGTCGACGTCATCGAATGGCCGCAAAATATTGATTTTAATATTATCATATCTTTGATCGGGTCGTGTGAGGATGTCGCACCATCTGCGACAAATAGACGTTACGTCAATCGACGAGATTCTAGGATGTGATGTAAAGCCAATAAAGTATAAAACAATCGTAAATTCTCTGTAAAAATAGATTACACATAAAGTATTTTATTATGTTAATGTATTTATGAATTTAAACATTCGTTGAATATAAGTAATTTATAACTCAATTAAGAATGATAAACATAATTAATAAAACTATCAATAATAAATTAAAGAAAAATTTCAATACATGGTCTATTACATCATTTTTTTAAAATAATTTTATAAATATGAACTAAATGAACTAAAATTAAGTTAATTAATATAATATAATACTTTTCTTACAAAATTAATACTTTGTTAAATTAATTAATAATAATTTGAATAATAAACTTTTAAATTTCATAATATATACAATTACTCATTATTTCTAATAAATATTTTTTTAACCTTCATCCTTTACAAAAATATATCTCGTAAAGTTTTAATTTTAGATATTTGAATATGAAAATGTATGAATATTCAAACAGAATAAGTTTTCTCTTTTCTAAAGGTATAATATTATCTTGAAAGGGATCATCTAATTTAGCATTTCTTCCACATGATTAAATGGTTCTATAAAAGCCGTAATTTTTAATAATATAATATTTGTTATAATTTGTTAGTCACAATCAGACAAATATGTTACTCTATCATAATAATTTATTCATAAAAGATATTAATTAAGAGTAGTATGTAAGGAATGTGTACAATGCCAACACAAAAGTAACAAAAGCTGTTGAGTTTTATAAGTTCGTTTTTTGCATGAAGTTGCCCTAAGCTCAAATCATTTTAGCTATAGGCAACCTATAGAAACAGAGAGCTGTGTAACTCGACCAATAATCAGGACAAATATCGATTTATCTAAATGTTGACGTACGGTTTTCATATGAAATTACAAAAATTCATTGACTTTATAAGTAACTTGTAACGGGCTTATATATATTTGCCAAATTCATCAATTTATATAATAACTAGATTAAGTATTCAATGAAAGCGTCGGACGATATTTGTTCATGCTTTGGATCAATTATCTTTCTCTTGTTTAACCAACGAATAAAAAGTTTTAGCACATGCATATTTTTTTAAATATCACAGGGATGTAGAGAACTAATAATAAGAGCAAAAAATAGAACGCATCAATAGATAAAAACCATGAAGGAAGTTGCAACTACTTTGTATTAATGTCATGTTTTATTTATATTAATATAGAGTAGAATATGTTTTTGTTTTGTGTATGTATGTTTACACGTATGTGTAAAATTAGTGATACGTTTGATTTAATTTTGTTTATGAAAAACTGAAGTAATGTCTAATCCGCGTAAACGATTATATGTTTGATACGCGCGCACATTTATTTTACGTAGAATAAAATAATGTATGTATTGTTAGTGTTATAGCAAATTATACAGCAGTACTGCCATTTATAAGACATTATTTCAAAATTTATGGCAAGATATTAACTCTTTAACACAACCAAAGCACGATTAACCAATTTAGTCTGCTACTCGATATTTACAGTCACGCACAGCACAACATGAAATACTCGTGTCGACATTTAAACATTAAACACTGCCTGCAACATAACTTTTCAGAAAAGTAACGCTTTCTAATACTTTTTAGTTTGGCAGTCGCTATTTTTTTATACAAATTAAATTACAACAATTCAGTATTACGTTTATACACTAATATAACTTATATATAAGTGACTTAATGTTATTTCGTTATAAGTAATTAATTATGTTTAATATATACAAGTGTAATTGCTCTTTAACCGAAAGATACGCGCATAAAAGTATATGAAACTAACAATAATAAGTTAATTTAGAGATTGATTTTATTCTATTCTTGTAGCATATTTAGGAAAAGGTATAGTACTTTGTATTTATAATTAATATGTATTATTATTGATTATGATATTAAAACAGGAATGCATTATGTTCGAAAATAATATAATAATATACATATATTGAAAATGTACAAAAATTAGATCATATTAGAAAACTTTGGCAAATAATTATTAATTCGACTTATAAAGCGTTTCCTAACACATTAGTTGTTTAAATAAATTATTAAATGGATTGTTAATAATATGTTTCAATTAATATTCATTTCCCTGGTTAAAAATTAACAATTTGTGTAATTGTGATCTAGTTTTTTTCGTTCGTCTATATCCCTAGTAGAAATTGGACTAGTTTTAGACGAGAGCCCGACCAGTTTTACTATAGAACTGGTTGGGCCTTCGTCTAAAACTAGTCAAATTTCTACTAGGGATCTTATTAAACTTCTTCTCTGAGTACACACAAATTATGACTTTTCGTAATTGACATTATATCATGAACTTTCTTATTATTTATTTTTTATAATCCTTTCATAGTCTACGTCTAATTTCCCCTGTCTCTCATGTCTCTTTCTGTATGAATCCGTATCTGATTAAATGTATCCACAAAACAAATCTTAGTAACAAAACTCGAAGCGCTTGATAAAAAAGACAAGTAAGTGGTAATTCATTATTGAGTGGTTAGGGTTATATTCTGACGGCAACGGATGATTGTGGGTGTGTAGGCGGTGTTTGCCAGCTGGATCCCAGAGATCACGGAGCTCGCCGCGAATCGCAGCAAGTACGGTGGCCAGTACAACCGCGAGCGTGGACGCAGGTACCCCAATAAAATCCACTCAAATGGATACAACCTAACCCCATATACTAGCCCTAAATAATCCTCTGGTAGTGTGATAGAGATAAAGAGTTGACTCTTGGATAGCACAGCGTTCATCTCCTACAACACTGTTTGAGCCTTTCATTAACAAATTAATATTGTTTTGCTGATTATATAAATTCTATAACTTTATTTACAATATCTAATTTTAATTATATTTTATGATGTCAAGATTTTTGTTTCGTTAATAATTATTATAATTAAAGGAATTTAAGAAATTCGTTATATGTTAAAATTAGTATATACTCTTAAAAATATTTTTTGTGTCAGAATAAGATCATCATTTTACACGAATATCGTTGACAGCATAATGATTTAATATGGGAAAATGTAAAATCACTTTTACACATTACGATCATTATGTTCGACAAAAAATATTTTCCATGTTATGACAACATGCTATTAATGTAAGAGAAGAATTTATCGATTACGACAGTCGGCATTGTATTATTAAATCGTTTTCTAAAATTATATTCATTACATTTCTTTAAATTTCTTTTTATTTGTCATTATGTATAAAGTAATTGTTATATATATATTTATTAGATATATATATATATATATATATATTAATACTGATTCATCAAAAATTAATTATTATTCATGCAGTCTGGATTAAATTTACATTTGATACATGTTTAACGGACTTACGTATATTTATTTTTATTAATTCTATTCACTTATTTAAAAATAAGTTAATGTTTCAGTCTTCTTTTGTAATTATAGCATAGCACTTCATATATGAAATCATCCCGTCACAACATGATTCAATGTAGAAACACATTCTTGTTCTAACAGCGTGAATTTCGCTTAGGCAAATATATAATGATTTTCATGTTGTCACAATATGATTCCAAGTCTAACAATATTCAATTTTTAAGAGTGCAAGATTTTCATTAAATTACAAAATGTTTTCATCTCAAAATAACATATATTTTATATAAATTAACTTTGTTGGTTTATCTTTATTCTTTAAAATATACTAGTAGCATAATTATGCAATAAATATATTAAATTACATGTTGTAAGAAGAATATATAGTTATGAATTACGATTAACATAAATTATAGTATCATAATTAAGGTATAATTGTACGCTAGAGACAGTGACAAAAATGCATAACAAAAATTTCACAAAAATGTATGAAAAAGATAAACATTCTAAGTAAAAAATGTGTTACTGTCTTCACTATTTGAAATTAAATTTAAATTTAGTTTAATAAATTAAATAAAAATATTACATTGGTCAGATTTTAAAGTTCGACTAAAATTACAAGTATATGGTGTCAAAATTATTAAGGTATCTATTTTTTAATCAAATAAATTTAAATACTATATTTTGGATAATGATATCTTTAATAGTATATTTTTATAAATATTAATTTAAGTATTAGGATAAATAAAAAATTATATGAAGTAAATAAATTACATTATCTCCTTAAAATAGTCTGTACTATTATTTAACGTCCCATATAACTTATATACATAAATAATCTCTTCAGCAAACTTAGACTTGAGTTATATTGCAATTATATTGCAACTGTAAAATTCGTTTTCTATTATTTTTCTATCTCTCCACAACTTCTGTTAAGAAGGATTAGAGTTTATAGAGTATATTTCTTCTTTATTTAATATATATAGTAATTAATTATATATAGTATATTAATAAATTAATTGTTGTAATTTACTCAATGATATTATACCGTTTAGTTTCAAAACGATATTTTATAGTAAATAGCATTAAACTGAAATACACTAATTTTGATTATAAAGAATGTTTATGTTTTTTTTTATTATTCAAAAATTAAGAATTTAACTAATAGTTTTTTTTAGAAATGCAGCATATTATAAATGGCTAGGATGACAGTGAAGACTGTAATGCATTTGCTGAGATGGTCTTGGGAAGGGAATTTTAACGAATTTAATGAATCAATATATTATTCAAGAATTTCATTTAATAAATGACAATGATAAAAACTGCATTAAATAGAAATAATTAAAAAATATTTCGTATATATATCTTATACAATGGAAGAAAGAAATCATTAAAAATATATTAAAATATAAAAGATAAATTAAGAATGTTTAAATTCAGATGAAAGATAAACCATCATATTCTGATAGTATTACTAGAAATAATAACATTTTTTATATTTGACAAAATGTGTAGTGGAGAATTGTTATTATTTATATTTTTATAAATAATTTTATGTATGAAATCACGATATCATAAAATTTTTCATTATAAATTAAGGCAATATATGTAACAATTGAAGAAAATTGTTTTTGAATTTTCTTAGCTGCTATCCGTGATACTCATTCTCTAGATAGTATAATCACCTTAACCTCTGAAGATCCATATAATTATTTAGAAGTTCGCATCCCGGGTTCAGATACTATTTCACAATTAATCACTTCCTAACCTCACTCACAATTTAAAATTATGCGCTGATTCACCGCTTTTCTTAACACTTTTGTCCAATTAGTAAAGTCTTAATAACACGCGCTGGTACTACTATATATGCTTGGAATTTTGAATGTACTTTGCGAAGTACACACAAACTTTTGTAATGTCTCAAATGAAACGAGGAATTAATATTATATGTAAATCTTACACAACGTAGAACAGAGAATATGCTGCATCCTTTATTGTACTTATTATCGCCTTTACACGAGGTGCAGTAGATCGTTTCTTTCTTATTCGTTCGTCGACTTTAATAAAAGTCGCGTAGATACGTATGTACTTTCATTAGATTAATTCATAAAGTTGCGTCGCGTGTTCGACATTCTATTATGGTTGAAATAAATACTGTTAATGAATCAATTTAAATGTAAATTATTTAAATAAATTAACTTAATTTCAAGAATAAGTTTAAACTTTTTGTTTCATTAACAGTTACGATATATTATATAATTGCTGATGTGATTCTTGATTTCATATTTTCAAGTATGCCGCATGCAATGATGATGATGATTGGTGAATTACGATAAGTGAATGAGAATCAATTTAATTAAAAGTTGAACAAACTTCATCTATTGAAAACACTGACAAGATTTGCTTGAAAATTATACATACGGTTGAATTCACTAGTCGATTTACCAAGTATCAATCTATACTTAGAAATAAATCGATAATCTCAGATTTTGTGAAAGTGTTATGATTTTTTATGAGTGTTATGAGAAATCTTTTCTACAATTATTTTTAAATTTAATCTGAGAATATCGACATATCGCAGATTTACTTAGGTATAGAATTAATAACGCAATACGTATTATATATTTATCCAAACTGATTACTTGTTTTACATTAATTCATGACAAACTGATGCGTATGACGGTTCTTTTTGCATTACTTTCGAATTTTAATGGAAGGTCGTTAACATTTCATAATACTGCACTCAAATAATACAAGAATGTGACCCATTATTTGAATACTTCGCACAATACTACACTTATCTTCAACGAATTTCTATATGGTTAGACGTCTTAATTACTTCGAGTAATATGTTTGTATGAATTTAATTAAAGGTATGAATGTATAAATAATTTGACTGAATGACCAGATATCACAGTCAATAAAATATTGAGTGGTCTTAATTTTAGTTTGATAAGTATGAATTGGAAAGTGAGTCTTTGTATATAAAATAAATAACAGGAAAGTGTTTTTGGAAGATGAAATATTTTCTCCGCACGAAGCCTGCAACTCGCACGAAATTCGCGTGCTTCTGGATGCATTTTTCTTTAAAGTGCACAGGTCGTAATGCAGCTTTCAATGCTGATATCGGAAAGCTCTGAATTCCAAGTGCGCTCTTTTCAAATTTAAATTTTCCCGTCTCTTAGTATTTTATCTAACACGGTTCAACTTAATTTGCATTTTATTAACATGTACATATGATTGTGAGGCTAAATAGTAACGGTATATTTGAGGTTTCGTTTATTCGATGGTCAAATGCATTATTATGATTTATTATCCCGAGTGGAAAAGAATAGTCTGGATCGAGTATGGCAAATAAATTCTCACTGCGCTATCAAATTTGGTGCAATTCAATATTTTGCATTTCTAATAACGTAAAATATTTGATAAATATTTCATAAATAAATAAATTATATAAGTTTTATATTTTAATTTAAATATTTATTTTTTCTTGCCTGACGGAGTAGCGCCTAGAAGAACATTGAAAAGATTTTAATACATGATATGAGTCTTCGGTAGCTCAATGGTTAGAGACTCCGACTCATATTCCGCGGGTCTGGAGTTGAAATCCCGCAGCGGGCAAGATATTAATTTTTTGAATTTTACTTGAATAAAGTCTGGATACCGTCCGGATATACAGTCTGTATGCAGTCTGGATACAGCATGTATAGCGATTCTTATACAGACTCTATCCAGACTGTATATCCAGACTGTATCGAGATCATTTCCAACGTCTGGTAAGACATAATCCAGAGTATTGCCAGACTGATCATCCAGACGATATCCATACTCGATCCAAACTATTCTTTTCCACTCGGGATAACAGTTGATTTTATAATTCTAGTTTGAAAACCATTATACCGAATATATAATGAGTACATGAGATTAATAATATTTTCTCATCTTATTATTATAATCATATACTGAGTGCTGTTGACAATAATTAATTAAACACGCTGTCTCGATAATAATTAATATTCATTTGCTTATTAACATACGTTTTAACGGACAATGTACAAAATTAATAATATCTTTAATATAATTTTATTTAAGATGAAGAATAGGGGAAGAATAAAATTCACAGTTCCAATCATTAAAATACGTACAAGATAATTTATTTATTTGTATAATTAAACTACCAAATACTCGATATTTGGGTGCCATTTAAATCATTGTTAATAAATTTTAATTTCATGTCATGTATATTTTTAAATGCAATTTTCCTTTCAAATATAGATATTGTTTTTTATTGTTGTCTTTTTTGTGGTAATTCATTTTCAATTAACATTTTTACTGCTTTCTGTTGAACCAACTATTATTGAACATTTCGAAACTTTTCTGTCTATACACAAATATCCACCGAAAGCAGTGAGCGAGCACCGCGAACAACGGCGATGCACCGTAAAATGTTTTTGTCTCAACTTAAAACAGTAATTCGAATATCGAGGGTGTTTGCTGCCAAGTGTAAACTATTGAACAAAAACAAAATATTATAGATTTACGCATTCAAACTTCAATTCCGTTTACTTGTTTTATGCTACTTATTTTTCGACAAATTCTTTCATCATTTTACGATGAAAAGAATTATAATGATACCGTTTAATTTTGAGATAATAAAATTCAATTATTTTTTTAAAACAATACTATGATCTACACATTCACTTATCAGAATCAGCATTCCTTACACTGAGAAAAATGTTGTATGACTTTTTCCCCCAAATTGGGCTAAATGGGTTTTTTAATACCTTTTCTACAGGATTTTTAACTGTAAAGTTTAAAAATTAATCTTATAGAAATAAAAATTAGCCGAAAAAGTGGAAAATTTTGTTTGAGCAATTTATTTCTAATAAAATGTATATATTTGCA
>JABFPK010002553.1:0-10025 GCA_022817445.1 Habroteleia sp. ZL-2020
ATCGTATACGACCAACCGCCTCTCCCACAGACGTTCTGTTACTATAATTAATTAGAATTTTGATTCATTATTACGACGCTAGATTCGATAACCAAAAATTTGGAATTTCTTCTTGGTATTGATAACTAAGATTATAATCGACCAGCAATTATCACTTGTTTGTTGTTAACTTTTCATCTATCAGATGTCTCACATTCCAACATTTTTATCACAATTACACTATACATTGTAAATAACAAAAAAATAACATCAAGAAAACAAGCACAATTAATAGAAAAACATCTCCAAGATACGCTTGTAAACATTCTCATACAATTACAGCAACACATTAGAAAAACAAAAGCGATCAACGCTAAATCAAGGGTTCGGATTTTAACTGAGAAAAGTTTGTTCAAATTCATTTCATAAAAAATAACAATTCAAAAGTGAACCGATGAGTTGTAATTTGTACACAGTATTTCAATTGTCATTTACAATAGATCTTTCCTAAGTTACAAATTAATCAACGTGATTTTTGAATGAAGTGTACGATTTATATTCCAACACTAACATTGCCATTATTATTTTACATTGAACAAAATACAAACGCGTTAATGAAAAGAGCGTATACAATGATTTTCCATACGACGGTTTTGAATAAAAAAATGTTTATTTTATAAATATAATCTATCCATTTACAAACAGACATACTCACAGTCCTACTTCGTACCCAAGCAAATCTGAATTCGAAATTCTCACGCCATCCCATCGAACATAAATAGAAAATTGACTTTCTTGAACGAAATCGATCAATTCTCGCAATTGCAACTATACTCCAACTCGAATTACTGAATAAAACAGTCATCGAGCCCGACTGGGTGCGTTCAAAATCCGCACGCGATAAAATCCGATAGAAAAAGACTCGTATCGTCGGTCCAATCGTAATATATGATTTATTATAAAAAGTAATGAAGTACCAGCGATACGCGAATGTCGCGAATAATTTAAATAATCCCAAGGACACGTTGTCTCTTGCTCCCTCCCCCTCTCTCTTTCTCTCTCTCTCCTCTCATTCTCTGTCCTATTTTTCAAGTTCAAGTTCAAGTTGTTGCGCGGCGCGCTTCGCTTGCGCGCAAAGTGTGTCACCGAGTTTTTCATCGAGCGAATCCCGCGTCTTAATAAGCGTCGTCTGACGGGGCCCCGACGCTGAATTGACACGAATCAAGTTTTAATTTGTTCCGTCGAAAGCTTTCAACGTTCCGTGACATGATTCCGCGCGCGACGACTCAAACGCGTCTTTTAATACTCCGAGTGCAATACAAGCTCGTTCGTTTCAATTGCAAACGCGTTACAGACACTTTCAATTATTCCCAATTCGCGTCTCAGACGGGCGTATTTTCTTCACCCAGACCGACCAATTTACTTTTGCGCGAGCAGGAAAAGTCTTCCTATCATCTCTTTTTTACTTTTTGTTTCGCAAAATCGTGCCCTTATTCGCAAAGCAACAATTAGAAAAAATAATTTTATATTATTGTTTTAACTAGTTCGAAACAAATTTATTTGTAACATAATTTCTGGCATTCTCGTTTTATTATAAACAATATTTCAAATGGTCAATCTGAACAATTAAAATGGACTTATTTACATTATGATTAAAGCGTTACTTTATTTGCATAAAATTTCATACCAAAAGTTAAGTTTATACATAAAATTCGCATTCTAATCATAAACAATTGTAAAACAATGATTGACTATAATTTGAATTTGCAATTTCATCGTTGAAAGTTTTGAATTGTCTTTTAAAAATTGTCTCAAATCAAAAGTAAAAATGTATAGGGTATGAAATTTGTTTTTCTTTAATTGTCGAATATGCAATTTGGCTGTTAAAAATCGACATTCGGACAACCCAATGTTGATTTGCATTTTTTTAGCATCGGTTCATTAAAATTTGTGCTAACGCTACATTGATGCTATCGTATCGGAATTAATCAATTTGCCGAGCAATCCTGGAACGTACCAAAGTAGCAGCTTCGTCAAGAAACTAGAATTATATTTAGCAAAATTGCTTTCTTTTCTAGAACGTTCTAAAATTGCCACCGATAATTCGAAACCCTGAGACACTTCGAATTTGTTTTTTAAAGCCATCCATTGGTACAGCATTAATCTACATAGAATTACAGGGAAGGTCGATAGAAATTCGATATTGCGATATTACACGTGGATTCGTCGTAACTTTACAAATTGTTTGGTTCGGTTTCTTCTTCTTCTTGGTCGGTGCACACGAGATTAGCTGCGCGCAGAAGTTATCCGCGGAATTAATTAACAATTTTTGCGCCCATGAAACCGGTTGCCCGGATTCTTCGTCGGTGATAAAGCAGAATTATTACGTCATTATTATGAAATATAATTGCAGCCCCGAAAAGAAAATAGACGCATCGCTTCTGGCGAGGAAAAAGGACAAAGAGAAAAGTTGCTTCGCTTTTTTTCAATGGGAAATAAGCATGACGTTTTGCAATTAACATTTTTTTCTACCGTTAAAAGTAATTTTAATGAAATTTCTATAATGGAAACAAATCTTGCCAACGAACATCATTTGCAGCTAAATTTCCATTCCAAAATCTTTTCAATGAACATTTTTGCAAAAAATATTCATTGAAAACTGTCATCAAATTCCACGTTCATTCAACCAATTCAGAAAAGCGATTTCTAAAAGAGCACATTCTTCCCGCATTTCGTTCCGACCGATAGATACAAGCAACAGTTGAATTTCTTCAAAAATTCAACAATACAACGCAAAGATGCACTTGGCAACTTTGACAAGGAAAGTCGAACAAGACCGAGCCCTACCCAGCTTCTTGGATCAGTTTTCAAGTTTCGTTCTAACGATAATACAAAAAGTCAATGTCCCGCAAACGTATATACATATACAACAAAAAGCCCGGAGCTAAAACGTCGTGGTTGTCACAAGCGTGCCCCAGTCGCGGACGTGGTTACAAGTCAATTTGCTATGATTCTACGACAGCGATTCTCTTTCGCAACCTTTCGCGGCCCGGACGAGCACGTGATTGGTCGGCGTGCAACTCGGCCGACACGGCCGGGTTGCGGCCGGGTTCGCTGTACAAAGGTCGAGGTTTTTAGCGGCGGCGTCCGGCGGACGGTGGTGACAGTCGGGCGACACGGCCGCGGCGAAATGCAAAGTCGGCACGGAATCTCGGCGGCACGTGCCCGATACTCACGGAGGCGGCCTGGAGGAAGTGCGTGGCGTGGATTGTTGTGGCGGCTGTGGAAGAGCGGCGTCCGCTGGCGGAAAAGCGCGCGGAAAGCGAGGGGGCACGGGGCCGGAAACGGCGAACGCTCGGGACGTGCAAAAGGACGCGTGCTGGCGACGTCGGATGGCGAGTTCACGCAACCCCCTCGCCGGCCAGTCTGGTACTGGAAACGTCATTCGCCGACGCGCTCGGCTCGAGTTACATTTTCGAAAACGAAAGAGAAGAAGCGGACGAGCGAGAGCTGAGAGAGAAGAGAGCCGACGAGAGCCGAATGAGAGGAGATGAGCGAGGAGGGAGGCCGAGCGACGGGGCCGCGCTGGAGGGGCGCCCGGGGGAGGGGCGCTGGCGCGCGCGCCGCGAAGAAAGCGACGTGGCCTCGGGTCGCCTAGAAGCGCTGGTGGAAGTTGGACGGCTGCGTCGGCTGCGTCGTCGAGTACACCATGCCCGGCGGCTGCTGGTGCGTCATCGCGTGGCTCTGGTGCTGGTGGAACTCCGGCGCCCCGTGCGGCCCGTTCAGACGCACGCGCTTCGTACTCTGGCCGTGGCTGTGCTCGTTCGTGCCCTGCTGCTGCTGCTGGTTCTGCTGCTGCAATCAAAACGTCAAAGACGATTATTATTTTAGTTGCGCCGTGAGAGCGCGCGTCGCAGTCGAGCTTTGCTTTCTTTTTTTGTCTTCGCTTCGTTCTCTGCTCAAACTTGCTGCCTCGCTGTGCCAATGTTTGGCTCTTTGAATTCATTGATAAGATTCGCAAGCGTGATTTATTGCGCGCTTCCTTGCTGCACTTTGCGATATTGCAATCGTTTGTTCGATTCAAACTATTTGCTTCGAATGCTTGTGTTTTTAAACTTCTCAGTTGGTAGCGAGGGAAAAAGTCGTGTGGAGCAGAAATTAATTTGCAAACATTTTTCTCGAGTGGTGCACGCTGATTAATGGTTTTCAGTATTATTGGTTTTACGTTGAAACAATTTGTAACTAAGCTTGTCGATGAGAAATGATTGCATGCTTGAAATCAACTTAGATACGTTGAAACGCGATAATGTTTTACGCAAATATTGTTTGTACCGTGTTTGTTCACCGTTATTATATTTTTGTTGAATTATACTGCCTTTTATTTGTGGTTTTAAATATTTGGCATGCTAAACGTCGCAAAGTACAGTTATTGATGTTACTGAAGATTAAATAAAATATTTTATTGTATTGTATTAATTAATTGTGTTAAACATCTGTAATTATCAGTTAGTTAGAGTATTCATCTTTTCAAAAATTGCAATTCAATTTATATTCAACAAAATTTGTTTTCAATTTATTCCATAATAAGAGAAATTTTTTAATTTTCATTATTATTTTGTTGTCGTTAATGTTTATAATTAAAAAATTAATTTGTTTTAGAATTAAAAAGTAATTTCATTTTGAATAGAGCAGTCAAAACAGCATTGTTATGGCGAAGTAGTTATGTCAAAACACTTTTTTCGAATAGCATAATCGTTTCTCAATTATCATTCGGTTACATCATTCCATTATGTTTATATTATACAGCCACACTACAGAGTTGGAGCTCTTAGAGTCAATAACTTCCAAAAATGTAGGTCGTCTAATATGGTCAGGGACTGACTACAAACTTCTTAATATAGAAAACATTTTGGATGCTCCGTTATTCGGATGACTGATTAATAAATATCGCCAATCATATTTCATTCTTGAGTCACAGATCAGAATCTACGTTTGTGTTCCGGTGTTTAGCATTTGATTTTGATGAAACTAGTATTAGAATATTCATGATATTAACTAAAAATTTCAAGTGTAAATTTTATAATAAACCCGAATATGATTCTACTTAAGCTAAAACGTGTGTATGAAAATGTCTTAAAAAAGATTATCATTGCTTTATATACGTTTTTATGTTGAAAAAATATTTCGTAACAAATAATATTTTCAGTAGCTTTGTCTCATTAGTAATCTTATCTAACGTTTCAGTATGTCTAATCATAATCATAATTAAGTTATTTCAATTAAAACGTCAAAAGAATTGACTACAATTTGAGTTAACTGAAATAATTTAATTTTCTAATCTTATTATCTTATTAAATAAATCATCATGACAGATTTAAAGTATCATAAATTAAATTCACATTATAATAGAATATGAATGTTATATATTTTTTTTAAATTATAAATATTTTAATAGTTATGAAATAACATTTAATAAATAGTTATATAGTGTTACTATATAAAACTATATTTATTAAATTAAAAAAATAAAAATATACAATTCAATATTACCAGAGTTTCATTTGAAGTATTGAAGACAATTATATATTAATTAGTTTGTGTAAAATTCTTTCATTATTCGTTATACAGTATAATTAATTTAACTGCTTAGAAAGCAGATTATTGTTAAAATTGGAATTGCACCATGCACTTTTACTTTCACTTCACATTAAAAGTTGTAATAAAACCCCACCACATAAGATTTCTTCTCATTTTACAATTTTACAGTCAGCTTATTATTAAAAAATAGGAACTATACCAGTGATAACTTTAAATAAATTAAACAGATTATATATTAAAAATTCCTAATTGTTCAATTTTAAAATAAGTAATTAACTTTCAAACTGTAATGTTCCGTTTGTTAACATTTTCTACAAATATTAGATTTTCAGTTTAAACTTTTACAATATTAAAACTGCGAGTTTTTTTAATGTAAGAAATTGTAAACAAAAATATAAACAAATTCCTTTTCTAAAGAAAACAATAATTTGTAATATAATATACTTATAAAAGACTATTAGATAAAAAAGTGGAAAATTTTCATGCGCGATTGGTATATATATTTTTCATTAATGTTTACTTTCTAAACTTCTGCAATTTACCTATTTTATGTAACTTTGATTTTATTACTTGATCAGCTTCCAACTGCTCTATTTTTTATTTATTAGTCTTTGAAATGGTCATTTTATCGCCACTGTTTCAAAATTATTAGTTTTAATTTATGCAGCATGCCAAAACCCAGATGAATTTTAAGACAAAAATCATAATCTGCAACTGATTAAACGAATCCTTATAATATTTTCACTTCAAATCAATTCATATTTTTTACTAGAATTTTTTCCAAATCAAATGTATTGTAATAATAATTTATATATAACTATATATATAACATAACTCTTCTTACCATGATCATTGTTACCTTGAAAATGACATAAATATCACCAAATAAAAATAACGTTTTTTAAAATCATTTATAAAGTTATGAAAGGGAAGGAATATTGTATAAAAAAAGTATAGCAAATGCCGTGAATTAATAAAAATTATACCCACATTCAAAATAATAATTACCGTTTGCTGTTGATTTTGTCTCGCTTTATTTTCAGTCTTTTCCTCGGTATCGTCATCCGTCAAAAATTCTCTTTTGGGATAGGGAATAGGACATCCAGCAAAGATGCTGTAATGTAACAATTAAAAATTGACAGAAACTTTTAAAATTAAAAAATAAAAAATCTAATTTAATATATAATACAACTTTACTCATTTTTTAAAATGTAACATTTTGCTTACTCTTGCGTAGGCAGTGGTTCTTCTTGAAAATAGGGATCTTGCATGGAATGTTCTGATGTGATTCTTTTGTTAGGATCCATCATCAACAATTTTTGTAACTATAAGCATTAAATAAGGAAAAATTAAATTAAACATATATATACGATTATTAAATTACAAAAATTACAATTACTTTTGTGCATTTATTATTTATTTATTTATGTTATTAATTTGAATTAATATACTAACCAAATTGAAAGCTTTGCTATCTGGCTTGATTTTATGACGATCCATGTATTTCGTTAGAGAACAATTTGCATAGCTGAAAATTCAAATATTATTTATACAATTATGTCACCTTATATCTAAATGAATAAAAACAACAATAATATTAATTTACTTCGATCTTTTAAAATCTTTTAAAAGTGTAGGATGTTCAGGCATCTTTTTAATATCTTCCCAGTCCTTTTCCAATGGAAAACCCATGACATTAAATATCCTATCCAACTGATCATGGTGATAAGGATTACTAGTCTTAATATCCTCCTGTCGACAGTGAAATATTGGTTCTGATGTTAGTAACTCTGCAAATATACATCCTATTGCCCATATGTCTGAAAATTAAAGGTATAAACTGTTGGATAATTATGTAAAAATTAATAAAATACCAAATAAAACTATTAATATAAATTTAATAATTAAATTACTGCCACTAATAGACATTAATAAGAATAAGATTGTTATACATAGGTAAAATGCCATTTCTATTATTTTAAATAATTATGTAATATAATTAAGATAAAATCAAACCTATAGCTTTAGTATAATGCCTCGCTCCTAATAATAATTCAGGTGCCCTGTACCAAAAGGTTACTACCACAGGATCCAAGTCAGCTAATGGTTTTAAAGGCGCATTGAATAATCTTGCGAAACCCATATCTGCGATTTTAACTCGACCTCTCTCATTTCCTTCGCCCATTACTAATATATTAGCTGGTTTCTAAATAAAATAAGTTTTTATTATATTAATATTTATGTTTCAAATCTTAATATAATTGTATAATTATATGTAATAACTCAATCATATAAATAATTATAAAAAACTACCAAATCTCTGTGCAGAACCCAATTGGAATGTAAATAGTGAATTCCATCTAAAATTTGATACAGTAATGATTTAACCATGCCTTTTGGCACCATTACTGGCTTTTTGTTTGCTTTCGCGGCTCGATGAAACTTTATTATATGCTGAAATAAAAAACCAAAGCGTGCTTTTAATTTACTTATGATTTATTTTTAGGGATTAATGAATTTTATTATATATTCATATATATATTCTATTAAAATTTATTAATTATTATTAAATATATAATTTTGAATATTTAAATCACTTTTGAAAATAAAATCATAACTCACCCACAAATCGTGCTCAGCGAAATCAAAAAGTAACCACACTTTACGATCATTATGAGAAAGAAAGACTCGAATTAATGTAATAACATTAACATGCTTGAGTTCTCTTAATAGCTGAAATGATATAATGAGGTGTTTGATTTACACAATAATAATTAAACAGTCGATGCAATGCTTTACACATAATTCTTTATACTTACCGCAATTTCACGGCATGCAGACATTGAAAGTCCAGTGCCTTCAATTTGCTTCAAACCAAAATCTTTGGTATCGGGTCTTGATTTTAATTCACTATCAGGTACTCTAATTAAATACAAATATTCCAAATATATAAATTTTGATATTTTAATTTTGAAGCTATCTTATTTAATCGATATTGATAAGAACATAAGACTATTTATAAAATATATACTAAAAAAGTGATTTATTTATAGCAATTTAAAAACAAATTTTTGGATACATAGATGAATTAATTTTATTAATATTATATATCAATTCTATATCTATATCAATTATAACATTGCATTATCTTGTATTTATATATTTACATATATATAAATGTATTACAATGTAAAATTATATATTTATTGGTAGTAAATCAAGTTTATATTCATTATAAAGTTTAAATACAATTAAATTACTCCAAGAATTTATAACTTGTTTTTTTCTTAATCATGGTCTAAAAACATGATAATACAAGCTGCAATGATATTTTATGATGCTGTTTTAATTTTAATTATAAATGAACAAAAAAATTAATCAAAAAGAAAATATTAAAGTATTTTGATAATATTATTATTATATATTACTCAGTTTGATGTAAAAAATAATTGTTAAGTTATTTATTCTAATTGCTAGAATAATTATCAAACTTCTATCATTACATAAAATATTCTTAACAAAATCAAACAAAAAGCAACATTCGTTTCATACACTAAAAGTTGGCTTCGCTCTTGAATTAGTTTCTAACCTAAAATTCTATCGAAATTTGAAAACCTTGCCAGTTCTCGGAAAAGTTGTTTACTGGCAGAAATTGTCATGCAGATGAAAACAAATTAGATAACAAAAAATGTATAAAACGGGGGAAAACAATGAAAGAATTGAAATTTGAACGAAAGCCGATGAGGCTTGAATTGAGATAACCAACCCTTCTTTTCTTCGGGCTTTATAAACGTGGCCATAGGTCCCGCGGCCGACTTTACAGCCCTCGAACTCGAACAAGTCCTCAACCTTTGTCCGGTCCTTTTGCGTTTTCATCTTGAATTCGTAATCCATCATGTTTGAGTTATTCCGTCTGAGTCGCTTCAAATCAGATTCCAACTAACCAAGCATCTTTCGTTTCGGCTCACGATTTTAACCAATTCATCGTCTGCTCGCGCGCTCTAACTGAAGTCGCGACAGTAATTCGAACATTACAAATTAGAAATGACGAGATAAAATTCGAACACAGGCCGACTGGGATTCACTTATTTCCAAATTTTAATTTGCACTGCTTTTTCAACGCGTTAGAAAATAATGTTTAAATCAAAATATTTATCGATAAACGTCAAACTAGTTACGCCACCTTGTGGGTAAAATAGAAAACAACATGAGGCTTTCAAATTATAATTTGGATAAGTGCAGCAATGTGCAGTAGCAATGCAGTAAGACTTGGTTTGAAATAAGTGCAATTTTAAAGTTTTTAAAATTTTTAAATTTTTTAAAATCAGGACGGGACCGGAACAGACACGGAATTAATGCCCACGGTGCAAAACAGACACGAAAAAATGTTCCTACGACAGTTGATAGCAATGTTGTAAATGTGAAAATTGAATAAAACCACCAAAAGT
>JABFPK010002554.1:0-10025 GCA_022817445.1 Habroteleia sp. ZL-2020
GCCAACCATTGTACGATTTTGAGATGCTCATACTATTATGGCATATATGCATCAAAATTATATTTTGGCCAATTACACGCATATGCAAGTTACCCTAAGATTTATAGGTGGCATTATGCAGCTCGTTTGCTTACTTTTACAAATAATTGTCTAAGCAAATATGAATACAAATCTTTCGGTAGCGGGGTCGCGCTGAGTAAATATTACTTCCAATCTAGAAATTACAACTTCACTTGGGAAAAATAAGCTGAGTTTTTAGAGACAATAATTTTGGAAAGGATGCCATTATTGATGCCATATAATGAAAAATAGTATTACTATTTTTAGATCCAAACATATTTTGCGTTTAGATTAATTATATTTTAATTTTTTTAAAAAATGCATGTAAGTTAAAAAGTTAAGTAAGGTAATGACATAATAGTTATTATTATATGTTATAATATGATATATAATATAAAGTATATTAATGCATTTTTTATTCTTATCATAAATATCATGTATGTATAATGTATTTATAAATAACAAGTTAAAATTTGTATTAAACAAAATGCATTATATAAAAGAATATCGATGATTTAAATTTAATTTATAACAGAGTATATAAGAATTTAAATTATATATAATTTATCATCTTTTATACATACTGATGTTTTGAATATAATTCAATTAAATACCATATTTCTGACAATGTATAAGAGAGTCGTTTTCAATATAGAACATAGAACTCTCTAGGAAAATTTTACAAATATAATTTTGAAAAGAATATATATATTTATTCACATCATTAAACTATATAAATCGAATACAATATAATACGAATAATTTCTAAAGAAATTTGAAAAATAACCTTCTAATATTATTTCATCATCAAAATGTGCATCTTTATTATGTACACTTTGAGGACTATATATTGATCATTAACGTGAAATGTCTTGAACAATAATTCTATCCATCATTTTTCTAAAGATGTTCAAAACAGATTTTCGAAATACTCGAAAAAATAATAAAATATATATATATACAATACCTAGTTCATATATAAAAAATGCAACAGAAAAATATTCAATGAAGATACTATAATAAACATATTTCTAAAATTAAGAAAATTTACTAAATATTTAAGGCGAATTTAAATTTACTAAATAATAAATAAAATTTAACTTAACTTTGTTCTTACAAGCATTAAATTGCTTAACAAATAAACTCAAAATGATACCATAAGTCGATAATGCCGCATCCATGCGATAATCTTAAAAATTGTTAATATCCTCATCATTAAAAGCCCTAATTTCGTGTCGATGAAAGACTCGATATTTCATGCTAAAGTGCGCAAAATATTCAGTCGCGTCTAAACTGAAAAGAAGCGAAGAAAATGTTTGTCTGGGATATAAAGAATGTTATGCCGGGCGGCCGAGCCTTCCCGAGTTTATATCGGAAGGAAATATGGCGTATAAACGCAGGAAGATGTGTGTGGTGTGAAAAGTTTGCATGACTGCGGCCGGACTGTGAAGTTAGCCGCGCTACGTTGATCTCGGACAAAAGCACCTCAGATACGCATATTATTATTGCGTCGACTATTTGCAGGCGCCCGTGTTTCACGCACACAATCGGCGCACCCTCCGCATCCTTCGATCCTCCGATCCTCCGTCGCTGTATGCAAGAACATCGCTCCGATATACGTACGTAGTACGTGCATTCCGCAACCCATAAAGCATCCCGGCAAACGCCAAACAGCAGGGGTGCCGTGAGATAGAGTCCATGAAATCGAGCCGAGTCGAGTTGAGCCGAACCGAAAGGTGAATGGACCGTAGTAGTTTCATTCCATTATGGATAATTCAACGCAATTCAATAGTACTCGTTGCGTATCCAAGTGTATACACGTCAAAATTTACGTTAAACGTTTCTAGGAAAAGGGAAACTGAGCAAACGTGTTTTGATTATATAAAAGCGTACACTTGTAGGTTTTATAAGCTTGAATCTGAATTGCGACCTGTTGAGATAAAAGATTTAGATTATGAGTCCATGCAAAGCAGATATTATTCCTAATTTGGTTTTCAATATCGCCATATGTAACAAAAGTAACATCAGCACTTTGATAACTCTATATTTTATGCACTTTCTTTTTCTTCCGTTCAATGTTCATCCAATAACGCTAAACATCCATACCAAGTTTATTAACTTGTTTTCAAACTTGTTTTAAACGTGAAACGTCCTTGGAATAATTGTCTCAAGTTTTATTTATTGCTCAATTTTGTTTCACTAATAAAATTTAAATTAAAAGTTTTGTTTAAATCTAATCACTCGAAAAACAAGCGTTCTTGAAGCGTTCTGAGAAAAACAAAACGCCATGAAAACGTTCAAAAAATTTTTTTCGCGTTTTACTGAGAACTTACTTAATATTTTATATGCAAGTTATTTAAAAAGTACATAGCTTCTTCTCCTTATTTAAAAATAGCACTACATTCACATTTCACTTTAAATTCTGAACTACTTCTATGGTGCTTTACAACGTGATTAATAAAATTTTTTAAGACATAACTGTATTATAATCACACATTAAACATTCATATCTAGCGATTGTTATTATTTTGGAACAATGCCACAACTATATCAACTCCAGTATAATGATTTATAGGTTATTTCTGATAAAAACGTTTCATGTGTTTTCCCCAGAACGCTTAAAGCGTTTTAATTGAAAAACGTTTTTAGTGTTCTGAAAAAGCTTCAAAAGCGTTCTGCACAAAACACTAGTTTTTGCAGTGATATGGTGTACACATTTTTAAACCGTAGAATTTCAAACCTTATAACCACTATCTTTTTAATAATAATTTGATGTATTCTAAAGGACATACAATTATATTCAAGTTAGTTATCTTTTGTGTTGTATTATATTTGTTTCACATATCATTTATTTCTCGGACTCTTAACCAAGAATCCTCTTCAAATGCCGTCCCAGACAAAGTTTTCATCAGGTAAACTCTTCTTTACTATGCATCTTCTGAATCTTCTATGACGAGCCGGAATTCGCAGTTTATGTATTAAATTGTACGGTGATTAATCGACTGACTTCCGAACACCTTGAACTGTCGCTCAGCGTTGATTATTATTGAAATGACAAATGGCATGGATATGGTCAGGCCTTTTTTCGGTGGCAGTTCGTTTGTTCGGAGAAGGTTGAGCTAGAAAGCTATTTTTCATAGGTATATATATATATATATATGTATGGTTTTAGCTGGATATTTTAATCGATTTAAAGGTATTTAAATAGTCTGAAGCTGGTTGGAATAGGACCCACGTATTTTGTCGTGATGAGTTTTTAGGGCGATTAGTGATCATCGGTAATGGACGTTTAATGATCAGTCATGGAAACATTTCTTCCCCATTATGGGTTGATTTTTTCTCTTTCTTTATAGTTAAAAAATTGAATTTGTTGTGTGTGGTTCAAAAGTAGTAAAGTAATTTTATAGCAATACTTAGAGTATTATCGCATAAGGTCCCTTTCTTTTTCTTCGAAAAAAATAAATATGAATATATAATAATAATAATAATAGTAATAATAATAAATGCATTTTACATATACTACTAATATATATAATTTACTTTCAATAAATCGGATGATTTCGAGGTTATATTTTTGCTTCTCTTTCTCTTAAATATTTTTTCTTTAGAATAATTTTCTCGGTGCTTATTTCCCGTATAAGCCATGATTATGCAAATAAAGCAATTATCAAAGGAAAATAATCATTTAGATTTCACACGTCATTTATTTAATTCCTTTATTAATGGGCAATAATAATGGGAATAATTATGTACAATGGATCTATTCAAATTGTCATGGAAGGTTGATTTACGCATGTAATTTATTTGCGATTCTTGTTGACGAGTTTGTTTCTACTTACTGAAACCTAACGACATATATACCTAAGAAGCTCAGGTGAAAAGTTAGCCCTTCTTCATAGTTGCACAAAGACTTTCTCACTTTCTGATTCGAAAAGCCTAAAGTAGGATTATACAGTCAAAAGTCATAGTTCGAATTTGTCGGTCCATTGAGCTGAATGCACAGCATGACTAAAGGCTTCCGGTTTAGGACACCTGCCTATTTTCGAATCGCTACTGTCCGTTCGACTTCGTTCAACACTCTTCTCAATTCTGATCCCGCTTATCCCTACTTTTACCAGTTGACTTCCGTTAGGCTTTCTTTTCAATGCCTAATGATCGCTATAGAATAAGTCAAGTTATATGGCGTTTATTTATTATATATATTAGTTTCTTTACCGCTCTCTGGATCAGTGAGAACACTTCTTTAAGTACACAAAGATATACACTTATTAAATAGTTTAAAATGAGATGTTACTTCTAGAAAAACAAATAAGTGAATGCTATCCAACATTCAACTAATTGTACTAAAATGATGTTCCGAATGATTGATTTGATTAATTGAATTAAGCAAAATCTACACTAAGGCATATTTTGATACTTTTTAGCCTTTACTTTAGCCTAAAAAATTGCTATTGTAGCTACAATTTTAGTTACGGTATATTTATTATATTTTAACTATAGATAGTTAAAATGTGTACAACATTTAAATATAGTAAAATATTATTATATTTTAGCTAAAAAAAAGAATAGCAATTTTAGCAATTTAAAAAAAAATATCTAGACTAATTTTGAGCTTTAAAATTAATTGCTAAGTTAAAAAATGTGTATATCCGTGAAGAAAAAAATATAAAGAAGTATATTATAGTAATACTTTACTATAGTTCATAAATACTTTAAAATAACATTATTATGATTGCTGTTCCATATATAATATGCATAATACATTTTTCCCTAAATGAAATAATGAATATAAAAATAAAACTCGCGTGAAGTGTATACATTTTGAAGGGATAAAAGTAAAAAGTTATAGTTTTGGCGAATGAAAATTAGATTGAAATTGAAGGTATTCCTTAATTTGAAGACACCCATTGTGTTAAGCAGAGTTAAGCACTCGCGGCAAAGGCCATCAGTGTAAAGGGGCGGATAATAATAAGGATGAGAACAAGGATATTACTTGCTTTAACCACCCGAGTTACTCCATCCTCCGCTTTCCTAATTAATTGTTTCATACCTACACGTTATTAATGTTTACTCAGCTATATCATACGAGTATAGATTTCAGCATTCCATATACATTACCCTATCATATTCACTAAATTAAAACATCATTACTGTCAACGATTGTAGAGTAATTATATAATTATGATTAGTTTGCAAGCAATTATTTATTTATTTTTAGACTGAATATATTTTTTAAAAAGAATACTTCAAATACTATTTCAATGGAATGTCGGTAAAAGTAAACGAAATCGGAATAGATTAACGCAGATGGTTGCGTTTTGTTTCTATTTTGTGTTTAAGGAAGCACTTATTTTTTCTACGAGCCAACGTTTAGCTCATTCGATAGGAAGGCGTGTCTGCGGAAACACGCCATAATCGCAAAACGACTGACTTCAAGCTGCTACTGCCATTTTGAGTGAGCCGTCGCTATTAATTAATGTTTTATTGTCCTCTTGGCCGTCGACGCGGTCTTAAGCCATTCGCTGGCTGCGAATGGCTTCCTCCTTCGACCCGGCCGATTTCACATTACACTTATTGAGTGCAGCAATGTTCCTCTGTGTAGAAATCCTTTAAGAGGCTTCTTAATCGACGCTACTTCTCCAACGTCTAAGTTTGAGCTTCTTTAATGTACGATAATGTTACTTTCTCCTGATTTTATGATCAACATAAATCAAAATTTATTGTTCGATGTTTCTTTGAATTAAATGATCGCGTGTGCATCGTGATTATATAATTCAAAATAATTTGTATCGTCGAAGTCCATTTTAGTTTAATCTGTATCATAATTTGGAAATTGAATGGAAAATTGGAAAAATTATTTTCGAAATGAAAAGCAAGTGTTTTTTATAAACAAAGATATTTATTATGTCTTATTTTACGTTGGTTTGTCTTTTTGATGACATTCTCATTTTTTTAAAAGTATATGTATAGTAATTGATGTGTTGTCGTTTCGTCTAAGTAGATCAAATAAAATTGGTAACAAATCTCAGTTGGTGGCAAATGTTGTAAGCTTTACAACGAAGCATGCTATTTCACATTAGACTTGTTACATTAAAAAAATACATTTATTCTGAAAAAACCGAGTTTTTATTTACAAGAAAACAAAATTCTTTGTTAAGGTGATATGTCACTTGTTGTGAATGTTTGAATTATCAGATTACCGCCAAAAGTATATTTTCGCAAATACTAAAAAAAATAATTTAAATTTTTGAAGAAAAGTTTGACCGATCCCTAGATAATTAAATTTGGAATATTTTACAACAGTTTTTGCCTGTTTCAACATTCGTCATAAAGCTATAACTATTGGAATAAAAATGTATCTTCTGTTAATAGGTTAGAACGCTTTACTTACTTTTTCATTCCAATAGTTAGCTTTATGACGAATGTTGCAATAGGTAAAAACTATTGTAAAATATTCCAAATTTAATTATTTAAGGATTGGTCAAAAGTTTTTTCAAAAATTTAAATTATTCGTTTTAATATTTGCGAAAATATACTTTTGGCGGCAATCTCACAATTCAAACATTCACAACGAGTGACATATCGCCTTAATTATATTTATAAGTTTTGTGTCAATAATTTCCTATATTATTTGTTGTCCATATTAAATATATAATCTTCTTATATTCAATTCTATTTATTACAAGAAGAAGCTTTTAAAAGGGTGCCAGAAGTGTTTTCCACATTTTATTAATCATAAAATTCTTGCTAATTATTATCTCGGTCATTATTAACCAGCAATTTGTATCTAGAATTGACCAGGCTATCTGAGTTGCTACGACTAAATTAGTCGCGAGTTTCATGGATTACGATCAAATATATTTATTTGATCTGCAATTTTTATGTTGCTTTCGTTTTACGCGATTTCGCGTCTGATTTGTTTACAATTTGCGAATAAAAGTTTACACCATAGCGTCGACAGGGAATCATAAAATTGGGATTCAATATCGTAAGGGTGCGTCTAGTATGTCACGCGAATGTCAAGGGGCGCCCGATATGGGGCTTACACTTCGCAGATTCGTATACGCGTGTGCAACTTGAACTAGGGACGCGTTCTCTGTCTGTCTTCTGCTCGGTTGAATGGTGTATCATTGTATCGCGAATGTTCGTCCCCGTCCTTTAAACTTTGTTGTTCGCGCGCTGTTCCTCGAGAAAAAGATGCGCGACGTGCGACGAAGATGGACAAACTGGTAGGTAGTTTGACACGATCATAAAAGACGACCATTTTAATACAATTTACAAGAAAGTATAAAGCCACCGTTGCTCGGCTCATATATAAAATGAGTGCAACGTACTCACCGGAGTACGATCTTCCACGCTACGTTTTATGTCGTAATTTACACTTCTTCGCTTGTGTATTTTGCGTCAAACATAGAAAACGTTTGGCAAATTCGACGAATAAAGTTTGGAATTAATTCTAGTTGTTGAAATAGTGTTTTCGACAAAAAAAAATTACTGTTTAGTTTTGGAAAAAAATTTGGAAAGAAATGTCTGAGTGATTTTCCAAAATGAATGCGCTAGTGAGTAATTTGATTGAAATCGCGAAAATGATCGGAAAGACGCGAATGATAATTTTAAAGGTACTTTTAGAGTGAAGTGGGACAGAGGGGCCGAGCGTTTGCTCTTTAATTGTCGTTTATTAAAAAAGGCCCTTCGCCTTACTCTGACTACAATCAAAGGCGAAAAACGAAAAAGGCTTTCGAGCCTCTTAATCTCAGCTCCTACAAGGAAGCAATTTCCGCAAAACTTTGCAGCAGCTACGTTATGCCGAGCTACTTGAGCGCACTTCCGCTTTTCAAGATCGAGTGGTAGCAACAAGATATTAATTACTCGGGTATTAAGAAGCTAGATAACTTTGTCTTTTATATACTTTATTTTAGAATTTTTATTCAAGTTTATATATAAGCTACTTTTATGCACCTAGCAGAAAAATAAGTGGAGTACTAACTTTGAGTTTTCGATCAGCATGGATGCTTTTTCCAAAGTCACAAAAGTAACCGCGGGGAAAAATAGCTCCGGATATAGTCAGGATAAAGTCAGGATTAAGTCTGGAAAAAATATGGATCGAGTCTGGATCTAATCTGTAAATGGTGTGGCAATTATATCTGGCATGAGTGCAGCCCACATGACCGCGTCTCATACTAAATCCATACTGATTTTTTCAGCACGGGAATCTGGCTTTAATCTGGCACCGGTCTTGATATAGTCTGGCGAAAAACGCCTTTCTAGATTATTAATCCCGATTCATTCCATACTATATAGAGATTCCTTTATAGAGAAAACAGTCTGAATTCAGTCTGAACTTACTCCGGATTCGTCTGGAACCAGTCTGGCAACAATCTGCATAGAGTCTGGTTTTAGTCTGGATACCAAGTCTGGCAACAGTCCGTCCACGAACGAGTTGCAGATAGAATTCAAAACAATTACCGACATTTGGAATCAGGCTGCAATCTGGATCTTAGACTCGCAATAGTCGCGACACAGTCTTGCGACGAATACCCTAGTAAAAATTCATATAGTTTTTACCCAGTACTGATCAGTAGCTTATCAGTTTTTGATAAGTTTCATCTAGACTGGATAAACTAATCAAAAACTGTCAAAGATCTCACCAGTTTTACTATTCTAGTATACTATTCAAGTAAAACTGGTCAGATTTTAACCAGTTTTATCATACGTATTTCTAAATAGTAACAACTAACTAGCAACTGATGAGTTCTACTATAGAAAAACTAATTGATATTATATATGATTATACATAACCTATATTAGTCCTTTGGTTATATCCACTGCGACAGTGTGAGAATAATCGTATATTATACAGTTTTTGTTAAGATTTGTTTCCATTTACATATAATAACATGTAATAAATATGAATAATATCTTTACGGTGTAAAACTAAACCAGCCAAAATGAATAAGAAAAAAGAATATTGCAAGCAATAAGTATTATATTACACAAAATGCCTTATTATTAATTTTGAGGTTAGTTGCCTATTTGATAAATAGACAATGCTATTTATATAAAACATTGAAGGAGATTTTGTATTCAATAATTATAAAATTGATTAAACAATTAGAAAAATAATGAAAACAATTTATTAGACAAACAGAAAAATAAAAAATGGAACCAAAACACGACTGTTACAGTTATAAGTATTTATTTACTTCATATTATATGTATACACGTATGTATTAATTGTGAGTTGGAAGTATGCTGTTAGCAATAATTTCCAAAAACCAGTCTGACATGTTAGTGTAAAGAATATAGTGATTCCTATAGTACAGACATTGCTGGTATCGCATTAGACTCTCTGGTCAGACACTGAATAGTTTTGCTGACCAGTATCTTGTAAGCAAAGCGTTACATTCTAACCAGTATATGATCAGGTTAACTTACAAGTATCTGGCCAGACAGCTAGTAAAACTGATCAGAAACTTGTCTGAAACTAGACGAATTTCTACTAGGGTATATTTGCAATTGCTATTAAACTGTTTTTATTATTAAAAGATTTGCAAAAATATATTATTTAAATCAAAGAAAATGTTGACTACTAAAAAAGAAATTACACAAGTGATTAGTTTTACTGGTTTTTTTTCTAAAGTAAAAAAATTACTATCTATAGGATGTTATTTTTTATATTGTTTAAAGTATATCCTCGTTGTACCAACTAAGGTGTTGATTTATGCAATTCTTTTTTCTCAATGTAGGGTTGAATAAAAATGTAAATATTAACTGAATTAGTGCTTGAAAATGTTTTTTGCCTTTTTTTCCCCTTTAAATCAATCTAAAAAATTTAAATTGACAAATCAAATGGTAATTTGAATAATAAGTTAAATCGATCGTTCATATTTAACCGAGCAATTGGGAATAATTAGAAACAAATAGAATGAAATAGTGGCGAAAAGTGTTCGTGATTTGATGTACAC
>JABFPK010002558.1:0-10021 GCA_022817445.1 Habroteleia sp. ZL-2020
GTGCACAAAGTTGGACATTTTTTTACACTTTTGACTTCACTTTTTCTTCGAGGGGTGGCGGGGGGCGGAAGAGATTATAAAACCCGATAACTTATATGGCCCTAAAGAGAAAGCTTCAAGCTATTCAGAGCTCAAAGTATCACCTAATTTGCATAATATTCAACCGAAATATAACAATTCAAACATTCGGTATTTTTGGTGCATTTTAAAGTGGTGCGTTTTTTTTCCGCCAGTGTAGTATATCAGCATTATATCTCTAGTATATTACTATATATGGCCGACGTATTAATTTTGTTATTAGGTATATGGGAGCATATTAAAAATACACCATATACTGACAATGCATAGCCAATGTATTTCTAATATATGGCCAATATATTTCAATTTTTGCTAGGGTGTGTTTATGTGAGATGTTCAATTTTTGCCCGTCTGTATCATTACTTTTTTGCGAGCAAACTCGATAATGCGGAACTACAATTGCAACTATCTAGACTGTAACTATCCAAAATAATTCGAAGCGTACAATTTCGTGCCATCGAGCGAAATTAATCACGAAATAATATTTCTCCGACGAGCGGCCGACTCGTAAAAACGTCATAAGCAACGACTTGCGGCGCAATGTACGCGCGCATATTCATAACATGATTGTCGGATGGAAGAAGTCCGCGCAAACACGTCCTAGGAACACATTTATGCAAGAACGAGCTGGCCGGTGCTTTAGGTAGACGCACAGTCGAAGGCCGCGAATCGTGTACGTGATTGAACGCAGGTCTTACTGCGATTTACATCGCAATCGCGCTCGTAATCACCGGGCGCTGTCAATGCAATGCGCGAGTGCGAGCTTACGCCTTCTTTCTTCTCTTCTTTTATTTTTCCTCATCCCTTTCCGCCTTGCTTACGAGATCGTTAGCGGGGTCGATTCAACGTTGTACGCAAGAAAAGATGAGCAGACCAAAAATGCCGGGAAAAACATCGAGTTCGTGCGTCGTATTTCACGATGCAGCTCTCGCACGGATTAACCTTTTTCTTTCCTGAGTTACATCCCCGATCTGCTTTTATGCCATATATTTATCCTTGTACTTGGATATAGTTGATGGCGTTGACTGCCCTGGCAAATTCCTATATTAATTCGTCTATCTTAACAAAAATGTGTACCCGACTAAGAATACTTAGCTGATTTGGCTTGCAAAATATCAGATCAAAACATTTTACCAGATATTTGAAACATGTTGTATTTATATTTCAGTATTCACAAAGCTTATCCCTCAATTTAAGCCTATTATTCATGTCAAAGTTCATGTAGACGAGTTTGAAAATAAATATTATTATGATTGAGTAGGTCTGACTATAGCTAGATCCTCATTTTTAGAAAACATATTTATGATATAAGCATGATACGGGATTCGAAAGTAATCTGATAAGCTCAAAACTTGAAGAAAAATCGCAGTTCAGATGCAATCGGGCTTACTTTCAGACTTCGTGATTAATTCTGGCATCAACAAGTCGTACGAACCATAACAATAACCGACAAGGTCTATCTTCGTGTGCTATATTTGTGCGTAGATTTAATTTTACATTCAACAAATAGACATTTCTTTTTGGAGCACACAAAAAGATTTTTCTTTGAGAAGAAAATAAATGAAAATAATAAACATCAACACAAGCAGTAAACAACATTGTGTGACCTATTTGCTTAGATACATTATTGTCACATGTTTACATGTTCTGTGTTTTGTTTTATTGTTTACCAAAACAAATCAAATTTTGAACTAAAAAGGAATTTTTAAGTCTGGATATAAATAAATTTACCTTTTTGCTAAGTAGAATCTGATGAATTTTGAAGAGTCTACAAGAAAATAATATTGATTTTAAGGAGTCTTTTAAAAATATACTTATTACTTTGTCGTTATCCGTAAAATGGACTTGTCTTGATAAAGTCAAAGTACAGAGGTCGTTGTAGTAAGCAATAAACCAAGTAGATCCCTAAGAAAGACGGAAGTAGAGGGAGATGACCGTTAAAGTACGACACGATGGAAAAACAAAAAATAATACTAATTAGTATTACGTATATTTTTATCGATGTTGGCATCGGCGCGTTTGGAAATGTCTTTGCATCGCGCGTGTTGGATATTCATTAATTATCGCTCATTAAGAGAGACTCGTTGGGGCCATCCATGTCCATTAGCAGTACGTATGACGTTGCCCGAGTTCGCGACTACCACCGCGGAAGAACCGTTGCCTATTACACACGCCGTTCTACCGCATACACTGGATTCCAACACCCGTGTGTTTATCTGTTTACTCGTTCGACCACCATTAGAGAGACCTTTTTTCACTCGCATATGCAAAGCGTATGGAAAAAATTCCGCATCTTCTCCGAAACAATGAACCAGATAGGAAAATACAGAGAATACCCTGCAAATGTTCGTTAGATATATTATGTTTCTGAAGATCAACTTTCTTGTGAAAACAAACGAGCAACGTATTGCGATTTTTGTACAAACTCCCAAAAAATATAATTTTTTGCGCATTCTCTTAAATAATGTATTTTAGAGCAATTTTTTCGATAGAATTAAAGCAAAATATTTCAGTCTCACTCAGCAGTTTACTCAAATTACTATATATTCTTATTGAAAACAAATTTAACAAAATACGTTTTAAGAACAAATTAATATTTGCATATTGAAAATAAAATTAATTTTGATACAAAAAAATAAATGAAAAACTATCATTACCACGTATTTCTTGAATTAGTAGAAAAATGAGATAGTTAAATTATTACATAATTATTTAAATGTGTATGTTAAGAAACATTGCTTATGAAATTTATTACACTTCTTATGGTGTTCGAGGAATAATACAAGTTATTTTATCTTCATTTGTACGTTTTTCTCGTAAATAGTTATGTCACTTGGCATTATCATTAGTAAAATTACATGTACTCTTTAAATATAAGAACAAGTACAAACACGTTGTAAAATTATAGATTAAATAAGAGTTTCTTTCACAAATGTACAACCAAGGCGTACGAGTAGTTTTGATAAGAGGAGAAGTTGACGTCCGGTCATGAAAAGAAGTGAGTCGACTAGAATCAGGCGGATAAGAAAAAAACGGATGATAAATCCGTGTGTGTACAAGCGTCGTTTGATCGTGATTTGTTGTGTGCGACGCCACAATACGCTGTTATCGTACCCGCATATGCGTGTACCGTGTATGCAGTTATCTATAGACACTCGTGCAATTGAACGTCCGTTCAAAGACGAGTAATAACCTTAAACTCTTATCAACCTCCATCGATTATAACGTTTAGAAGGAATTCCTTATAGACACAGCAAAATTTTGCAAAGTTCATAAAAGTTCAATGACATTATCTGACGAATAGTTTTAAATATTGTAATATTCAAAACTAATATTATAAAATAAATGATTGATCATAACTATCCATTATTTGTATAATCAAATATAGCACACTTCAGTCAAAAATATTAAAACAATTCGTTTTTCAATATTACGAAGTCACTTTTATATAAATTTATTAGTTTTCTTTAATTCTTCGACACATGTGAGATAAAAACATGGAATTTTCTTTTGTATACGTATTTCCGTGATCTAAATTGAATTTTATGGTAAACAGTTTCAGGCGTCACGTAAACACGCATAATTTTCGCGTAAAATTTTTTCACCATGATTTATTTGACGCACCATTCTCCGATTGCAAATTCCTTGTTCCACAAAAGTATTTATACGAGTATTGATGCGGTTTATAATGACCGACTCGTTCGCATGACATATGCAATTTTTTTTTAATTAACCGAAGGAAGGAACGCCACCAGTGAGCTCATGCAAATACAAGCGCTCACTTTGTTGGTTGTCCAATAATTACGCCGACATTGAAATTGCCGTACCTGAACGCACGCCAATCTTTCTTCGAGACTTACTACAACAAATAGCCACTCTAATTCATCGTCTGATTTATTTAATACTTTACAAACTTTATGATTCGTACCCTATGTCTATACATATTAAGTGTTTTCTAACGCAGCGAAAGTTTTATGAAATATTGCAAAACGAGATTTCATTTGAAATACGAATTTCTCGGTAATAAATATCTTAAAACTAAGTTTACAACTATTATTTCATAAGTGAATTGAAAACAAAGTAATTACTTAAAATTTGCGCTGAAACTAAATGATTTATTAAATAGAAATGATTATTCTAAATTAAAATTACAACAAAAGAATGAAATAAATAATGCAACTTGTCTTTCAAGAATCAAATATTGGTTAGTTAACCTTGCGAAAACGATGTCAACAAGCACAAATATTACAAGTCGTTTGGACATCTTTGATTAAAGTATTCCTTTTTCACAATAAATTCCTCCTCATCAGATGTATTTTTTATTTAGTGTAACACTAAACACTCATTTAATAAAAAAAATATGATTATAATTTTTTTTCACTGAGGAAAGTTATGTTTTAAAAAGAAATATGCAAAAATCAGAAAAATTGCTAAATAATATATTATTTTACAATAATAATATATATAACATAATATATTACAATTTTATTATAGTAAAAATGTACACATCCAATTCCTTTGGTTCTTTTACCTCTGAGTTTCAAGTTATATATCTTTGTCTATATATCTTTGCTTCTTTTTATGTTCCGAGAAAAAAGGACGTAGTTAAATATATTTTTAATCATAGGGGTAAAGGAATCAAAGAAACTGTATGTGCATACAAGTATTTAAAGCATCATCGCAAGACAATGAATCATTATCATATTATATAGCAATTTGTCTGCCCTTTTCATATGTATCGCAATTTTTATGTTATAAATTTAATTATTTTTTTATTACACAGTTTTTCACTGGGTGTAATTATTTATTTATTACTTTTTATAGACGCCACTGCGTCAATAAATTTTGCTAAAAAGCCAAAAAACATTTGTCGCTCACATCTGAAGCCTTATTCAGAAACATTTTGTCAAATTAATCTTTTTGTTTAATGAAATTTGGTATTCTACAAAACTTTTACGTTATAAATTTAATAATTTTTTCATTACACAGTTTTTTACTGGGTGTACTGAAAAAAACTGAGAACAAATTTCTACTTTTGTGAGGATAGGGTGCATATACTTTTCAAAAAAATTCTATCTTGACTTTTAATAGGTTATAACGTTATTATCAATAATAATAATAATTATAATTGCTAATCACATTTTTACTATTTAAGGTATCATTTTTTGATTTTGGAAAGTACATCATCACTATTCTAACAAAGTTAGCAATTTTGCCTTAATTTATGTCTCAGTGTGTAATTTGACTTCGAAGTTAATTTCTAAAATTGATTGCAACTTGAAATGCATATTAAAACTATAATTAAATTTCCAATCATCATTTTCAATCGAATATTAAATTATAGTTTGTTAAATGCACTTTAAAAGAAAAAGCTATCGCAATAACAGATCAAGTGCAGCAACCTGCGAAATATATTAACCTTCGACCTTCATTTCGAGGCAAAATACGACAATCACGACGAAAATTCAAAACAATTCCCCTTCAAAATAGCCAACAAAAAAATAAAACCCGCTAATCTGCGTTTGTCCGTACCTTGTTTTTTTCATCCGCGAAAACAATGATTTGTCTTTGTGGTCTTTATGCGCGTTTTAACGTGCTTCGCGCTAAATGAGTTCGCCAATAGTTGAGTCCTTAAGGTCTTTCAGTCGAAACAATTATCCGCGCGGTTTTTGCTAGCGGATTTTGCGAGCCAACTATAACCAAGGATGCGAAAATGTTGAAATAAACGTCACGCTGCAAATCTTTTGCGAAATCTCTGCTTATAGTTTGACTGTTTGTTATTGTTATGACAATACATAATTGTAGCAATTCGAAAATTACAATCCAGTGTTCTTTCTTACGCATTGGTTGGTCGGAAGATGATTGTCTTATTAAATTGTTGATACTTTCTCGTAACTTTGCAGCACATTAACTCAAATTTTTTCAATGGGAATATCATTGAATAATTATAGTGTATAAATTGTATTGAGGAAAAAGTTGTTAAAGAAACCCTTGTTCTTTGGTATACCTTGAGGGCTGAAGGTATTTTAGTATACACTCGAACCGCATTCTATTTACACCCGAACTATTTACAACCTCATTCTTTTTATTTAAATCTCACCACTCCATTTACGGAATGAAATTGAGTTTCGGAATGACAATAATGGCGGTTGATTCAAATATTTGAAAAATTCCTTGCATTTGACGTCTAAAACGACCGAAACAATTATCCCACCATGCACAATGAATATTTTGAATATGTAAATAGAATGATATTACCGATCTCCACGATTAAATAGAACAGGGTTCGAGATTACATTGAGAATTTGTTAGATATACAATTTAAATTATCTCTTATAAATATAAATCTTTTACAGATTTGTTCAAAATTATGATTTCTGAATATTTAATTGACGAAAAAAACTTTGACAATCCATTAATATATAAGTTTATACATATAAACCCCACTCTATAAAATCATTATAAGAATATATGTCAGATAAATATTACCAAATTTTTCTTAACTTAATTCTAACTTCAAAGAAGATTTTTAAATATAACGCAACATAATATTGCAAACGTGACGACACATTTTTTGCGCATTAAACACGACAACCTGTTTACTCGTAGACTCGCACACTACATCAAACGCGGAGGTCGGAGCAGCGACGTTAAAAAAAAGACGACCATTTTTACGGTGCGTGGCGCACAAAAAGTCAAGAGCAAGACACATGGCGCTACGCAAACGCATGTGCCTCTCTGTAAACTGTCAGCGATACGGCGACGAGGTTAGCCTCTTTTTGCTTTCACGTCGTGCCTTCTCCCCCGCAACGCTTTTTACCGTCAAAAAAGGATGCTTGAAAAAATGTTCGAAAGAAAAGTTGCTTGTCGCCTGCAATTGAAAACAGACACGCGGGCTTCCAGATCGTAAATATTATTTCTAATGCATGGCGCAAGTAAATTTTCCGGATAACAAGCCGAACTGAGCAACAAGGAAATTATGCCCTTAATTCGCGTAATGTTTTCTCACGCCACTGGTCATTTTTGAGTAGATTCAATTTCCGTGAGACAAACTTATGGCTCGAATAACTTCTCCCGCCGCCTTTTCTGCTCATTCGTCCCTAAGTCAATTGAAAACGGAAAAGAATTCAGCATAAAACAGTAACATTTAATTAATTATATTTCTAAACCAATGTAATTTATTTCGCGAAGAGTATATAATAAATAAAATAATTCCCGATTAAAACAATTTAATCCTACTTATCCTATAACATACGATTAATTCTTGGATACATTTACAATTTAATCTCATCATTTGACGGGCATCAATTGAAAAATTGCCCCAGATTGAATTGTACTCAATGTTCAATTGATTTTTATATATGTTATTTTAATGTTTATATTAAAAATATAGACGCTTCGCACATGCTTACGGATTTATTGTATTTAGTTTTTAGAAGAGATTAATTTTGAGAACGACATCTTCAAGTGGTCTTTAATGGATACTAATGGAAATAAGCATATGAACAGTTTACCGAAGGCATTTGACCACTCGAGTGTCCCTTTGTTTCTGTTACCTTTTGACTCAAATTTCGCCAGACTCTGTGAAAAGAAATAACCCGAAAACAATCGGTTGTAAAATGAATGAACGCTTTTGTGGCATTTTTGTACGCACGTCCCTCGTCGTTCCTCCCACGACCACATGTAGCAACACGTGTGCGCGCCACGCTTGAAAATAAAAGAGCATATAGGAAATAGACAGAAGGAGTTCTCACGAAAACACATCGTCGGTTTATTTTCGTGCTCGATGAATTGATAAAATAATTTGTTTTTGATCATTCACACCAAGGTGCTTAAAAGTTACTCGAACGTCACACAAATGGCTGACAGTTGTCCGATTGCATGCTTATCATCAAGTCGTCTTAATTTCGTGCGATCGAGTTCGAAAAATGAAAGCAAGCGAAATGATTATTACCGAGTTAATTTGGAACAAGTTTTTCTGTTTTTCGCGATCGTCGGATCGTCTCTTGCATGAATTCCTAACGCACGAATGCGTCGCGGGAATTCGATTAAGAGTCTTGAATCGAATATAATTATCGAAAATCAACAAAGATTTGGGTCATCGGCGACCGTCTTTCCCAATTAGGCCAAGAGATGCATCGTATTTGTCTGCGCTCCACGTGCAGGCACGCCACTGCGTCAATAAAAAGAGGTCGATTCGGCAATTTCGCTAAAAAGCCAAAAAACATTTGTCGCTCACATCTGAAGCCTTATTCAGAAACATTTTGTCAAATTAATCTTTTTGTTTAATGAAATTCGGTATTCTACAAAATTATACTTTCACGTGATTTATGTCATCCGTACATTGACTAAATGCACATGTGATGCAGTCGAAACATTGTTGAATTATAAACTAAAATATCAACAACAAAAATAAACAAAATATTATTAATAAAAATAAATGAGGTTTTAATAAAAAAAAAAAAATATATTTATTAAAGAAAAGATTTTCATAAAAAGATATTAGGGATTTTCTTTTTATTCATCTTATAAGAGAATAAGCTAAAGTTACGCCAAACGAAATACCGCATATTTGAATTAAATGAATACACTTTAAAACGAAAGCGTGTAAAAGCATTTATTATCCTAATTTTGATGCAAAAAATGACACCGAAATTATACGCGCGTAGAGCGTATCATTGTTATAGTTCTAGTGTTTTAATTCGAGCATTTGCTGTCTTAAATCAAACACACGTCGTCTTAATTAAGGCATCGTGATATTTAAGAAATTCGTGTCACATCATTTCTTATGTGTTTAATTCGTTGACTTGAAATATGAATTATTAAAAAATAAAATTAGTCAACTACTTTTATTAGTAATTTTTGTATTCAATTGTTATAAATACTAATTTTACTATGAAACTGATGATAATTATTAAGTTATTAACAAAGTATAATCATTTTATAGCCATAGCCTTTGAATGTGTGGTTTTCAAATTTGATTTGTCAAATAAATAGTTAATTATAGAAATTTTAAAATTAAAAATTTAAATTCGTTGATTACTAAATGGATCAAAATTTATTTAAGCTTGTGAAATATAAAATACCAATTTTGGCTTAATAACTGCATCCAGTACATTTTTATAACATACCCCCTCCCCCTTTTAATAATTTTGTCATTCATTTATAAAATATCAGTTTTTTACATAAACGAATTCGCATGAAATAATGTGAAAAATGTAGAACAAATAATTAAGTAACAAATGTTTATCAACTTTATTTACGTAACTCGATCTAACGATAATAAAATATGTTTTTTCACTTATTGCGTTCTGCGGTCATCTATCAAAAAGAAGTATATATATTTATATACAGTTTAGCCCGCAGTTATAATATCCACGTGAGAAGGCCATCCTCCTTCATCCATGTTCTCCCACTAACTCCGACCCACTACATTATACTTTATATCGATACGAACATCTTTCATACTCTTGTCAACTTAGGTTCAAATTGCGTTGCGATGTAGTTTTATGTAATCAATACCGATCTGGATTTTTGCTTTTCAACTATTTTCTTTCAATTTTTAAATTAACGTCCCATCAACCTCAATTTAATTATTAATATAATTTTTATAGTTTATACAAAATATCTGAACTATATAATTATAAATGTTATATATATATAGGCGTAAAGATACAATTCCGTTACACCATACTCGAAGGTCGAATGTCAAAGGTCAAGCATTAAAATGGTCCCAGATAACGATACAATGTAGAACTAATTTGATACTAAATTGACTATTTTATAATTCCTTGTATTTAATACTTATAAATCTTTACGCTTTAAACAAGAAGCACCAACAGTATCACCTTACATGTCCAGTCTTACGTACTTCCCCTTGTAATTAGACTTTCAGCAATAACTGTAAATCTATCTACTGTTTTATCTTATAATAACAATGTAT
>JABFPK010002560.1:0-10019 GCA_022817445.1 Habroteleia sp. ZL-2020
TGATTATACGAATAGTTAATAACACAATTTATTACACGAGCATGTCGATTTTCGACTCGTCGACGCGGTCGGATCGGAGTAATGGACGAGTCGGCAAAAAAACAGAAAAGATAAAGAGGAGGGAGGAGGGAGGGAGGGAGGTCCGAACGACAATAATTATCGTGAAAACGGAATATCCCAGTTTTGGCGTGGCGTTATTGGAATGAGGGAAACAGCCCGGATGCCATTCTCGTTCACATCGAGCGGCCGGCTGCCATTGTGTTCGTTATAATTAAAAACGCAATTCGCAATTGCAAATTGGAAAATGGGTGAGCGGTTTGGGAGGAGCGGGTGCGCGCGCTAGTTGTTTATGGGCCGTTCATTGATTTTTATTACGAAAATTAATGACTATCCTGCCGATTTCGGTGTCGCTATATAATCGAGATTATATGCGTATAACAGTCGTGTACGCGCGCATGTGATGCATCCGTTCACACTGCGAATATTTTTGCTCGTCTTTTCAAAACCGTGAATCAACGGCGGATAATTAAAATAAATTTGCAGCATGATTTGGCTGCAAATCCAGTTTTTCACGATCAATTTTATCACGTGTACCATAAAGCGGACTTTTTTGCTCTTTTATTAAATGCAATTTAAAAATGCGCCGAGATAATTAAAAAGTTTATAGCTCATCGTGTAGCATTGCTTGTTAAGTTGAATTTTAGTGTCGATAAGTTTCCACAATATGTTCCTGTTAAGGTTTTATGTTACGCGTATGAAAAATTCTACTATCGCGCTCTCGAAACACGCTTCTCAACAAATCCTACGAAAACGACAATTACCGTTTTAGCAATACACTAACTGTTATTTCTTTACAGCAATTCTTACTTTCCTCGGGCCTTAAGAACGACGCGCAGACCAATCCTGGCGGACTTAAGAAGCTTCGATTCTTTTGTGAAAAGTCCGGAAAAAAAACGCGAAATAGTCTTTGATATCTCGAGGGAGCGCGGCGGCGACATGTTAGTGAATCCTGGATCCCATTCGGAATAAACGACATGGAGATACTTCACGGAGATTTGAAGAAGAAAAACGAAAATTTAAAGGAAGAAAGATTGGCAGGCTGCGAGAAACAAACAGACTTAAAATACCCTATTTTACTCGATAAATATACCATTTTACGAAATCGACGCGCAAAAAATTCTTACCGACAAAGCTTTCCGTAATTTTACGCAATCAGATCAATTATAAGTGATTGATTGTTTATTAATTATTCCACGAGGTCTCTTAAAAACACCTGTTCCCTTGCTTTCGAACAAGACACATTTTAAAAATAACCTTGGTCGGGTTTTGGGACGTAGTGGTTTCGGGATTCTCTTATTATTTTTCATATTTTGTTTCCTGCTGAATGGGTACAGACGTATTACATAGAGGAACGCAAATTACTCTCGTACTTCACTCACCCTGAAATCGAGACAAGAGCTTAGAAACCATAAGCTTGGTGAGAGCGAAAGGGCACAACACTTTGTTATTCCGGCTGCTAGCGAGAGTATATCTGAATGGCGAGTGACTCGAGTCCATTAATCATGTTTATAACGGAACGATGTCGCAAGTCACTGTACACAACGTAAATACATATTTCGATCACTATTAATGACCTGTTTTTTGCAGCTACGTATTCAAAGCGCTACTCACAAACTGTGAATATAATGTTACCTCTCAAACCATTTTATAGTGCAACAACTTAGTTTTTCTTTGTGTTTTATTAACCAAAATAATTTTTTCTCTTTCAATTAACCCGATCAGTATAATTCCTGGGCAATTTAATTTTGATTAGAGTATTAATATTGATAATAGTTATTAATAGTTAGGATAACCGAAGCTAGTGGTTAGTTGGATTAAAAAGAGTACACATAAATGATAAAAGAAATAAATATATAATGTAGAAATAAGGAAAAAACAAATAATATCTGAAAGACTTTGCTGATGTGTTCGTTTTTCTTTGGAGACAAGACACGAGAGTAGTAGTCGCCATTGATACTGACATAAATCACAATAGGAATTTGTATTACAGTTACAGAGGCCGGTGGATAGGAAATAAGGAATGTAATAAAGAAAATGGGTGAGAGCGGGAAGCCTTGGTATAAGGCTGCTACTGCTTGCCGCAAAAAGCTCGGAAAAACCGGATGCCAAAGGGGATGAGGCGTGTCCTCTAAATCCCTTGGCTTCCTTAAAGTAAGAAAGATCGCTCAAAGAAGGAGAAAACGTATATATTTTCACGAAATGAAGGCATATGCGAAGGTTGCTTGCAATACAAAATTGCATTTGTTAAATTGGCACTTTGATCATTTTTTTTATTAAAATTGGATATGCAATTTACCTTAAGAAAAATGTTTTTAGGATATTAGATATAACTTATACATGTATATATATCGGATAATCCACCCCATTTATACTTCAAAGATTTATGATGCGCTAATAAGATTCATGCATAATGTATTAAAAGTGAAATAAATTATCCACGTTTTATTTAATTGGAGAGATTGGGAAAGTCTTTTTTATTTAATTATATAGTTTTATTGTTATTTAGTGTTTGTAATTAAATAAAATGTTCTGTTCTACAAAATTAGTTTCATTTCTTTACCAATTTTCTTAAGAAGTAAATAAATCAAGAGATTTTTGAAAAATGTTTTTGGATTTATAAAATTATTTGGTTGAATCGTTTAGATGATTATTTTTGGTATAAAATCTGAATTCCTAAATGAAAAATGATGTTATCTTATTGTAAAAAATGCCGTAATAGTGTTAGTTATATGTATGATTCTATTAACTAACAACGAAATTCAAATCAAAATTATTGATTGGTTTACCAAATTTAGAGAATATCGTGTTTAAAAATATTAATGAAACAAAAAATTATTATTTAATATTTTTCTGTTAGTCAAAAAAAATTTGACGTCTTTTTTTAATAAGGGTATCGTAATTTTAAAATTACTTACTATAATTATATATTAACCATACAAATTTAAATAATTAAATCTAGTACTTTTTTGTACTTTTTCTTAATTTTTAAAAATATTTCTATAAGTTAAAAAATTTAAAATTTGCATTTCAACTAATAATTAAGATAAAAATTAACATACATGAAAGTATTATTTTTCTCTGTACTAGAATGTGCATGCTTGTGTTTAGTGTTGAATAATTGCTTACGATTTTATGAAAAACAGTAGATTGTGCTAACGAAAAGGTGGAAAAATTTCAAATTATAAGTGGAATATATTCGTTTCCCTAATTACATCACACGTGAAATTGCAGTAAGTATAATTTCGTTTCAATGCGATTACGCCATATTCGTCTGTTCTGGGTGCAATTAAAAATGTACTGTACAACTGTAGAATATGAAGGAATTGCAAAATCTCATAAAATGCCGGTGCAAAAAAGTTGCGAACTTGAGATTAAAGCTTTAAAGAAGGACTTCTCGGAGTGTTGCGCTGGAGCGGCTGCCTTTATGTAGAGACCGGGTACCATCCGCTGTTCGCGAATTCCGTCCTGTCATTTGTAACTGTCAGGCTGCTCATTACAATTCCCCATTCCTCGCACCGAAAAGCCACCCCCGCTTCCCAAGCATCCCTCGTCCTTTAGAACCAAACTCGCGCACCCTATACAACGCTCTCTGTTGCTCGCAAGCGTGTAAAAGCAATGAAGGATTTGCCATCCCTTTTGTTTCTCCGTCTCTTTCATACGAGCAACGCATTTACCTTTTGCATGCATTTTGCGCGATTAATTAAAATGTTCATAAATAAATATATTTCTACACCGCTCACAAGCTTGACAGATAGAGTAGGTTTGAAATTCATGATTTTTTTTGAAGGATAAAGCAATAACTTCGGTCGAAATTGCATTACGTGTTGTTATTCGAATGCCATTTCCGGTGAAAACAATTCTCATAATTTTAATCGAAATTGTAATTGAAAAAGTCATTTCTGCCATTATGTGAGTAACGGTGGAATATTTTAGTTTTTCATTATTCGTCAGTTAATTAATATTTGATTTTATTTGTGTTATATAGGTTGTTTTTTAATTCTCGACACATCTACTGTAATTTTATAAAACAACTGCTGTGTGTATATTTTGGTCTGTTTTGATAAAGCACAAAACAATTGATAGTTGCATTTTGTATTTTGAATAAGTGTTTTCAAAATTATAAATCCATACATGACATTGGATCTTGATTTATTGTTTTTAAATATATATGTAGTATCTTTCCCGATAAATACAGTTTGCTCAATTTTGAATAAGTTGCAACAAGTATTATCATAAGATTATTCCTTTTTGATTTTACAATAATGGATGGTTTATTTTTATTTTCGTGAAATCATGTCACAAATAAATGCCGCAGTAAATTTTCCTTCGAAATGGTACGTTCATTTATATCTGTACCAATCTTTTAATCAAATGATAAATCGTAATTAAATTCATTACCTTATTATTTTGTGCTAAAATCATTATCACTGTTTGCAAACCATGAATGTTAGTTGATATTTACTTTAGAAGTAAAGTTTGTTTAAGTTTTGCTTTGTTTAAGAATTTATTTCTATCATTTTGATTTTTTTTATTTTTCTTATTACACTTACATTTTGTGTTATATACTTTGTTGAGTATATGCAATAGAGAATGAAGATTGGATTACATTGTATAATTAAATTACTCACGAAATACATTATACATAAATTATTGTACATTTAAAAAATAATCAAACTTAAATGCTGTACAAACTACTTGAGATAATAATGCTGAGCGCCCTTTTGAATATTTCCCTTTGCAGATTCCCTTTGGGCTTATGTGATAATTTATGATTCTTTAAGAATGCGGATGGGTCCTGTATATTGTGTCGAATTCATTGTATATTATGCTAAAATGGGAAATCATTTTTCGTGGTTTACATTTTAGTATATTAACTTCATTTTTAGTAGAATAAACAATGTTAACTTGTTTGATCGGATGTAATAAATTTTATTATAATTTTAAGATGTTTTTTGTGAATTTAGAAAGTTTCACTTATACTTGTTACTTCTACTTATATTATAAGGCATACGTATATATACATATACATATTTGGTAATTATTTATATATCTATATATGTTGAATATCTTCATGATCGGCATAATATATCTCGATCGTTCCGGTATAAGACAATTTTTAAATAATATATTTAAGGATTTCCCCTTCATAAAGTGGATTTATATATCCTCTATTGATACCGTGCTGGGACGCCATTTCGTTTCTTGAGATGGGTTGTTTAATAAAAAATTTGAAGGTTATTTTGGCTTTTCTTTTATTTTTAATGTCTCCATGACATACGCATAATTATACAAGGAAAAATCTTCATATCTTGGAATTTTTTTGAATTAGTCGTCTGCCCATTTGCAGGATATATATTAGCGTTACCTTTCGAAGACGAGAACAATATTATAAATTGTCGGTCGGTTGAATGTTTGATCAGTTCAAATTATTCTACAATAATAATCAATATAAAAAATCAGGAGATACAGCTGAAGTGTTTTTATACTCCAAATTGATAGATAGTACAGATATATATTGGAATAATATTAAAAATTGTATACTATTTAACCTGCGATTGTATGTGTGATGTTGCAAATTTATTTTAACTTTGTATGATATTTCACATGAAATATTACGTGTAATGGAAAAATATTTAACATGTGCCATGTTTAGTTCGCACAAGACATGACACGATTTTCCAGTTTTCGACACGCGACTGCTGCTAGGTTTAAAGTAGAAATTTAGAAATTTTAAATTTAGAAACAATTCCAGTCTCCATCAATCATTTTCAACTACCGAATGTTACCACCCGACCCAACACGTCAATAAACTACTCTTATCGCGATACCAAAATTGCCATCAAAAGTTTTGATTTGCCTATACAAATTAAAAGTTTTGGCTTACTAGACCACTACGTATGTGCTACATGCAGAGTGTCATTAAAAACTCAAATTTAGGCAAAAAAAGTGTAATCCGCAATTATATATATATAGAAATAGAGCAAATTTAAAAACGTGGTAGTGTGAAAACCAATAATTCTGTTATACTGCAAACATTTTAATTTAATTTTCGGTATAAATTAACGAAATGTTGTCTCATTGATACTTGTACCAATCAAAATATCATAACTCCGACACGATAGACGTTAGATCGCATAATCTTATCTTGCCGGTAGTTGGTTGGTACTTTCTCGTACTAGAGGCTATTAATGAATGCTCTTTATGAGAACGGCTGGCTCGTAAACTCACCCCTTTTCGTCGAGATTCTATATGCTGGTGCGGAATATAAACGTAAAATGGCTACCAAAACATGATACATAATCCATCTTCGAAATTTAATCGCTATATTAACATTATCTTTTACAATCTCGTAAATAATTTTGACTCTTTCGTTTCATTCTATTCTTGAAAGTACTCCGGAAACATGATTTTTATTGTCAGAGAGCAACTCGTGGCACTTTTTAATTTTTCTTTTTCATACTATGATAAAGGTTATTGTGACGTAACGTTTTTACGAATGTCGTTTTTAATGAAATAAATTTGTTATTAAAGAATAAAATTGTTTTTTAAATGTTAATAATAGTATTATATTAAATTTTAATTTACTAAGAACTCCTTTTTAAAATATATGATTCATAGTTGCATGTTAATGTAAATAATCATAATTTATTTAGTATACATTTTTAATATACATTTTTACATCACACGTGCAAATCTTACACTTGATATCCTCAATTAAGTAGCCTTGCAAAATACGATATGACATGACGGCTTGATAATTGCCATATATTTTATACACGTGTAATATAATTTATCTATCAATTAATTAATCGCATAATAAAAGTATATTTCATATTTATCAAGATTATGAAAGTAAATTCAATATTCTTTCTTAAAAAAGAACGAATAGAATTATAGATATAATGATATTATGTATAATAACATAATAAATATATCCTTAAGAATGATTTCTCACCATGTTATAGTGTATGTTATACATGTATGTAATATATACACGGGATGAATCTTGAGACATCGGAATTTCTTGAAAACTGAACATTAAGTAAAAAAAGACAATGAAATTTCTGAAATAGTTTCTGGGGGTTCATTCAATGGTACCTGACTCGACCCTATCTTACCCTTGGCAAGGGGCAACTATGAAATCCTAAATGGAAACCCATATTTTTTATTATAGATTCGGATTTTATGCCGATTCCAATTTATTTGAAATTTTAAAATTTCCCCTTTTCCTAAACCTAAACACTCAATATGAAAATCTTACTTTTTCTACAATTTTGCGAAAAATCGTTAAATTCAAAAAATATAACGGATTTTAAATGAAAATTAAAAAAGTTTCATAACTTTTGAATTTAATATTAAAAATGAATTTTTCTAAATCAAATCTCCATATTTCGTGGCGTAGAATCTGATGACCAACTTACACGGGTAAGGGGGGGTTCAAATTAGGCGCTATTGAAAAAACCACCCAGAGACTAACAACAAATTTCATTCTAACATTTTTTTTAAATTTGATGCCTAGTTATAGAGATATTCCAATGTTTCAAGATAAAAACTCGCTCTATATATTAGATTTACTGAAATTGAAATAGAATAAAATTGAATTATATTTAAATAAATGGTCATGAAGCTGGTTCTGAACAGTATAAAATATTTATATCTATATAATATATATTTACCATAAAGTTAAATAAATAAAAACGTTATTAATTAATAATGGTGATACAAAGAATAAATTTTACCCTCATTTGCAAAGATCAATCTAATCAACATTATTTGTGATAGATTTTCTATATGATTACGTTAATCTTCAAATTGATTAAATTATTTTCATTAATTTATTGTACTTGACGCGTCAAGTATTGCGATTAGAATATACGTTTAAATAAGTTATTTAAACATTTAGATAAAATTTAATGATAACTTACGTCATTCACTTTTATTAAAACATTATTTTTCCGATTATTATTTATTGTTACATTATTCTCGGCAAGATAATTTAATGTGTAAATGCCAGTAGGTAGTGTGATAACGAAAAATAGTGTAATAATATTAAAGGATTACGCAGATCGTACGACCAAAGACTTTTTGTTTTACTGGGTTCACATGAAAGAAAATGTTTTGCAAATATAGAGCTTCGAAACTATATTAATACAATTTTTACTTAATTATTATCATATTCTTGTATTATTTAGTATAAGGAAATAGTATTATTTTTTAATGTTTTAATTAATACGACGATAGAAATTTGTAATGCAATTCACTCAAATTTACTGTAACAACTTGAGTCGGCTAAGCTGGTGGGTTGTTGTGTGGTTAAATAACACGTTCCTCTTTGTGAAATGGGGTTGTATATTCTTCAATTTCTCAACGACGTAGTTTAATTCTACGTTGCTTCAGCTTTTCGCCCTTTTGCAAGTTCAAAAAATTTGTGGTTAACAATTTAAATTTATAAGACTTCATTATATTAAGTGTGTTACTTGGTTTCTAATGTTTACTGATTAATTCTAGTATCAGGAACGGTGTCGACTCGTTGGGTCGATGTAAAAAATCCTGCAATTTTTATTTAACGAGGTACAATTCCAGTTTTGAAATTGATATTCGTTTTTTATTAATTGTTACAGTATTCATTTAGACAGTTTTCCTGATCAATCAGAATCATATCGTGCATTTTGTCGTTTTTACTAGAGTTTTTGAATTGAATTTAGCTTAATAAATATTTAAATTCTTTGTAAAAATTTAAGTTTCAATGCTTTTTTTAATTTCAATTTCTTTAATTTTTATTGTAAAATTATAAGTTCCATTTCCAAAATCTACTTTTTCTTAATTAGCTATATTGAGTTGCATTGCTTTATAAATCTATAAATATCAATATTTGTATAATTTAATAATATTAAATTATATAATTTCAAAATAATTTTTTATTTAATAATACCAAAATTATTATTTTTTTAAATTTCTTTTAAATTATTTTTAAAGTTTTTCGGTTTTTTATATTAGATTCTGTGTATACGTATGTAATTTAGATTTTTAAACTGAGCACTGTTCATATTATTGAAATTATATTTCATTTATAACGTCATCCTTTATATATATATATACACGAAAATAGACATTTTACGTTCTCTAGAAATGTTTTAATTTATAAATGAAAGTAGTAGATTATAAATCCATTTTCCAGAGAGACTATGCATATTATATTAATACTAAGTTAATTACTTGCGGTTTAGACAAAATACATAATTAAATAATTTTAAGACCAATCTTAATATGATTATAACAAGTTTTATAATATATATTATAATTAGAATTTTATAAAATAATCATTAAATATAAAAATTTTATACTGAATAGATTTTTATATGAATTTTGAAGATTTATATAAAATATGTAAATAAAATCAATTTTTTTCAAATTTTAACATTGTTAATTAAATATATTTTTATAACATGAAAACAAAAATTTGTGTTTTATTAACCTCCCTTGAGTACGGTAAACATGTTTTTTTACAGGGCAAATAAATATCAACAAAGTAACATAACAGCGGCAAACAAATTTTCCGTCCTAAAAGTAGGTCGATAAAACATTAATTTTCGGGCACTTGTTACAAAAAGCACGATGTATACCTAGTTGCATCGAAAGTTAAAAGGCTTACCTGCTTCAAAAATTGATTTATGTTGGTACTACTTGCTTAAAATAGAAAAGAAAAGGAACTTTCAAAAAGTAACATCGCTAGATAATTTAGAGAATTTTCTTATCCTTGTCTGTATATAATATGAATACATGTAACAACCCGAGCGGAAAAGAACCGCATGGAATGAGGCTGGCTCATGTACGCGACCCAGCGACATGCCATGCTGTTTCCAGGCTTGTGCCAGTCCTATTCCACGTTATTTTGATTTTTTCCTACTTTTTAGAATGGCATCAGGCTGGCATTGGTTTGGCAGTGGTTTGGATTGTGG
>JABFPK010002561.1:0-10019 GCA_022817445.1 Habroteleia sp. ZL-2020
CATTATAACTTGTCACATAATAACACTAATCGTCCAAATTTAGATAAAATTAGTAAAAATGATAAAATTACAAAAAATGTAAAAAATTGAATAAGAAAAATCGCCAAATTATAAAACATACAACATGTTCAAACAAACAGTATAACTATAAAAATTATAGAAGAAATATATATAACCAAAAAATGAAAACAAAACAAGAAAGTAAATCAAAAACAAAGTCAAAATCATTTCAAAAAGTTAAAGAATGCTTTTCAATTTTAAAAATTTGTTTAATTCCTAAATATTGGTTTAAATCTAACCGTAGAAAAAAGAAACCTTGTTTCAAAAGTCCATGTAATTGCAGAAAAAATAAAAATTGTGTTAAAGGTATTTAGAAAATATGTTTTGAAATTTAAAAGTAGAGAAATGTGATAAAATAACTGAAAATTCACTTTTTAGCAAGAAAAGAATGGTTTGAACGTAATTTACCACTTTCTAAAAGTAATTTACAAATATCAAGAATATCTTCAAAGGCAACAACTATTTCTCTTCTTGACATGGATATTAAAATTATAGGTTCTTGTATAATAAAAAAACATAATTCAACAAAACATAAAGAAATGTTACGTTTAAATGAATTTAAAGATATAACGGATATGCCTATAAAGAAGAATTGCAAGATAATTGAAATTCACAATAACTATTTATGTAACACACCATCAAAATTGAGTAAAAATAGTAAAATGAAAGTTAATAAAAATGTTCATGAGAAGTTACATTTGTCATCAGATACTTCAAAATCAAATATTTCAATAGCTATTGCACAGTCACATGAATGCTGCAGAAACAATGATTGCTGTAGAGATAATTGTAAATTGAATTAACATGCCAGTTATAACTTATTTTCAAGAAAATGATATAATAGGAATAAAACTATATCATGAAACGTAGTTGTGAAAATAATTTATTTTATCTATAACACAACAGTGTTATAATATCCCTGGGATATCCCAGGGACACCTGCAACAATCGCTGATGGGGACACCTGCAAAATGAATCGTATATTTTCACAGATATTGCGGGATTAAAATTTTAAATCTTAAATAAGAACCCCAAAAATACAAAAAAAACAAAAACTTTTTGCATATTAATAAAAGAAAATCATTTAAAATGCAAAAGGATTTTCGTTGTTAGTTTAGTTAGATTTGAATATTGGCCAAGATGGGGGGCTTGCTTGCCCCACACTTGTCTCAGGGTTCACTACAAAAGAGTTGTCAATAAAAACGGCAAAGGATACCAAAATGTAATTATATCGAGAAATACATTTATTCGTAAAACTTGCAATTTTGTTATTTTGAATGTATAATACTTATCAATATTTGTGTACATTGATATAATCCTATTCCCCCAGTTCACAGTTGTACAACTTGTGCTCGCGTGATTTTCACTTTTCTAACACTTAAGGAAAAATTAGTAACTAATTACCAGGTAATTATCATGAATGGGCATGATAATTACTTGCACCGATAAATAGACACGTAAATATTTTCGCGTACACGAGTTTTATTACGATAGAAGTTTATCGTTTGTATGGGAAAAAATTGTCTTGCACTCGGGAATTCGATCACAAAATCTTTCCATGTACACGGCCACGGAAATGTAGGCTCATGGAAGCATTTACCGTGTACGCGGTAGTGCGGCTAGTCACTACCATTTGTATTTAATGTTTATATATTAATATCAATTGGACAAACCTGCTCTTATAATTATGAAATTAATACATAAATAAATATGTAAAATGCCTCGTGAACCGTAAACCGTGAGTTGTAAATTTTCAGTGACCCGTAGCCCCGTGACCGATAAAAAAATGTTATCTACATTTTAATTTTCTTAAATTTTAACCCGTGACCCGTAATCTGTAGGGGGTGCCCATAGACACTGCCTTTATTTTATCATTATTTTATGATCAATAAATTATTGTTTCTTGTAATATTATTTTAATTACCCTTTTTCGATTATTTCGCTTTAAAAAGTGAATATAAATTTTTAGTACTTCTTGGCCAAGATTTTAAAATATATTTTAGAGCCTTCATTTTTCAATAAGATAAAAAATTAAAATGTTACCGACATTTATGAAGTGATATTTATTTATTTAAATAGTTTTGTACAGCAATTCAGTAGGAAAATCGTAATTATTATATAAATTTACTTTGTGCCATTTAAATCATCATAACATTTTTATTTTACACAATTATATTTCTTATTCATTAATAAATTATACAATTTATACGATATACATTTAAGGAAGGAATTATGCAATAAAAAATAATAAATAATTATTAAAAAAGAAATATATATTCTGATTTTTATATTTATTTTAACATGAAAAACTTATGTATATAATTGGAGATAATTAATTTTACATTAATCATGTGTATATACTCGAAATAAAATTCAAACTTAAGCAAACAAAAACGAAATACTACAAATTTATATTAAATTAATTAATTTAATTAATTTATATTAAATTACGTAAAGCTAAAACTTCATAAGTATACGAATAATATCTTTTCCCTATATTATAAAACAAAAGTATTTATATATTAGTAAAAATTGACAAAAATAATGATCAATATCACATTTTAAAATGTATTTTATCTACATTGTTAGCCGTGGTAAAAGTCTCATGGCGAATCATAGATATTCATTATTATGAATCGTTACGATTTCTCATGAAAACTTAAAATCATGTGTTTCTTAAGGATTTATTAATTTCAAATTGAAAATTCAATAACGAATCTCTATAAATTATCTTAAGAATTTAACCACGGACTTATGCTTGACCAATGTAAGAACACATTGCTTAGTAAATATAAGTAAAATTATTAATATAAAAGACAATTATTCTTTTTAATTTTAAATATTTATTAAGCTCACAGTAGTTTTAAACAAAACATTTTAGAGATTTTCTCAAAAATATGCAATGCAATCTTTCATTGATCCTGATATAGAAAATCAGTCTTTGATAAAAGTTTGAACATATAACATATGAATGAACACACACATTTTAACTTAAGAAAATATCATTAATTCAACGATTTTATATAACAATATTTGTAACGTGTATCGCTCAGAAAATATCTTTATAAAAAAGAACAAAAATTCAACTATGTAATAGAAGATACTTAAAAACAATGCTTGTTTCTAAAAGTCTTAGCATATTGTAAATATACAGACAAATAATAAATTAAATATGTATAAGAAGTTTCATATTAATTATAAGCATAAATTAGAATAATAATTAATTTTGACGTAAAATAAGAATTTTTACAAAGAAATTGTCAGTATAAATGACGATTTTCAACTTATTTTTTTATATGTATAATATTTACATCAATATGACTATATACAAAATACAAAAATGTTTTGCGCGATCAGTCACTGCTGAAGTAAAGGCTCACTGTCGGCTCGGACCACGTTTTTCGTCAGTATCATAATGTTATCAGTACTTCTCGTCATTTCTTTGTCTTGCGGTTGCAATAAAGCATCATTCAGACAAACATTATTAAGACTAACCGCGCTGTTTGAAAAGATTGCTGTGGCCAAGTTCGGATCATTTGAATCTTTTTGTTTTGGTTTAGATTTGTTTATTTTTGGTTGTTCGTCATCGTGATTTGTATGTGAAGACATTATGTCGCAAGCTTTCCCAAGAATTATTAAACTGTTAAGAATTCGCAAAGTAACAAGGATAAAATAAACAAGAAGTAGAAGAATTATATCAGCAGGACGTAAGGAAGGTGTAATTGTTGTAGATAATACGCGACCCATTGCAACCCCTAGTGGAAGTGGAATAAAACCCATACGACGAGCTATTAAATCCGAAGGATCTGAAAAAGCGGTTTCCTGCCGCGTTTGTGCCATATCGTAGGCCAAGCTAACTGTGTATTCACGATAGACCGTAGACTCAAGCTCATTAAAACGGGTTATGAATGCATGCTTTACCTGAAAAATGAAGAATAGTATGTGTATTTGCATAAATCTCAATCATTATTAAACAGTGATTGAGGAATATTTATAAAAGATTCATTGATAAAATAAATATTTAAAGAATAAATTGAAACATTGAAGTTATATTCTTTCTCTCATAGCCAATATATTTTGTTATATATATATATATATATATAAATAAAAATTCAACTATGTAATAGAAGATACTTAAAAACAATGCTTGTTTCTAAAATGTATAAAAATAATATATATGATTTATAAAAATAACATAATTACTTAAATCAATATTTTATTATTAATATTATTCTCAATAAAATATTACTACAATTACCCAATCCACAAGAACTTCTGCAAAAAGTAACAAAATACAGTCCGGTAGTAGAACTGCTAAACGATCCATTCGCCATGCATATTCTTTCATTGTTTGCAAACTAACAGCTAATAACAGCATAGTCAAGTGGAATCGTTCTCTTACATCAGAACAAGACAATTGAAACAAGTTATTTTTATCAAATTTCTTGAAGACGGCAGCTTTCAATTCTACAAACTTAAACAATAATGCATTTATTAATATATGCATAAGTCTGTTTTATCTTACTTACTATCGTTATCATAAATTGTAACAAGTTACAATGCTTTATGTAATAATTTTTATCATTTGTTTATTAACACATTTGTGTTTCAACAGCTAAAAATTATATTATTAAGAAATTAATATAGAAATTGCATTTAATGTAACAAAAATTTTTATGTTATATACTTTAAAAAAAATATTTTAATTATATGAGAAAATTATGAATTATATGTATAATATATATATAATTTTTATAAACTTTTTAATTTTAATTATATTTATTTTTTTGAAAAAAATACACATTATAACTAACTTTAAAAATAATTTATATATAGCTCTGATGAGGTTCTTGCATAAAGAACGAAACGTCAGCATATGACTCAATAAACAACTTTAAAAAACAGGTCTCATGAGCTTTTAATGTTCCTAAAGATCTTTAATTAACTACTATTAAATTTTAATTATAACACACTGAGATGAAAGGCATAAAATTGTTTAAACTATCTTTATAATATTTATAAACTTTATAAATAGAAAGAGATTATTTTTTTAGTTGATTCTCGTTAAAGTATGTTATATTTTGCAAAAACACAGTGTCTTAAATTGTTATATTTTCAAATAAAATGTGATTTTATCTATGCAAAAAGATTTATGTATTATATACTTAAACTTCTTAAATTCAAATAAACTTACATTGTTGGACATCATAATTGTGAGAAGGGCTTTATTGCTACTGTTTATAGCAACATTTAATGTAGTTGCTTGAAAAAGCACCAAAATACTATGAAGCACTATATTAGCTTTGTTAAGAATAATATTGAAAAAAATGATTACTTATGTTTTTTTGAGAATATAGACATTACTATATAATATATCATATATTTAAAAAATATATTATGTACAGGATCTTGAAAAGTATTCACTAAATGAAAGAAGTAGATCAAACAAAATTTGTTAATTTTGAAGAAAGGAATCGACACAGATAAAACTGTGATTGAAATAATACTAATACTAATAATATATATTCTAAAAGGATACAGACATATATAAGAGCAAAAAGTAAATGCGGTATAGTTCCCAAATGCGGTGAACGTGAAGAATTAAATTTTGATGTTGGTTCCGTTGCAGTCCATAATAGGGCATCTATAATATCTTGTCCAAAGGCACTAAAAAGTCGATCTCCGACTTCTAATATATTGAAAAACATATATAATTTTATAACTGATTGACTTTTGACTAAATGATACATCATGGAAGTGTCCACTTTCCATGTGGCTAACCAACAACCTATCACAACTACCCCTTTTAATAGATCACATATTTCTGCAGGTCGCAATAAACGATCATTTTTTATTTTTATCCTTTTATCCCTAAAAAACAATATTACACTGTAAAAATTAAACATTTCTGATAAATATAAAAATATATTCAATATAATAAAATTATTGAGAGAAGTAAAGAAATTTTAATAATTTCATACAATGGTAAACAATTAAAATGATTCAAAATATATTTTTTTGGTATTGAATGGTTCTACAGACCTAAAAACATAGGCCAAAGGTCTTGTAATAACAGCCCATAAAGCCATAAGGAACCTCAATGGTAAAAAGGTATACACGAATAAAAAAGAATCGGCACACTGAAAATATATAAATCACTAAATATTTTTGTTTTATTTTGTATTTTATATATGTTACTTTTATATGTTTTGTTTAATTTAAAAATTGTAACTGCTTCTAATGAAAAATTAACAACTACGTCAGAAACATATATAAAACAAAGTCTAATTATTAATTTTACATTACTAATTATTATTCTTAATTATTTTTTTATCCACAGTGAAATTATCATTACTCTTTTAGATGTCAAATATGACCCACCCTCATCATCTATAACTTTTGCTCCAAAAATTCCTTAATAGATAGCAAATAATCCATTTACAAGAAAGTTCAATATTATTGACAGTTATAAAATTTATTTATCTAACTTGAAAATGATTGATATTGTCAATTATATATAGCATTATTTTAATTATTAATAATTTCAAAATTATAAAAAATGTTTTTATATTTCGTATCTCTTTAATAACAATTATGTAATTTTTGTATTCCACTTCTGCATTTATTTCATTTTTAATATATATATTTTTTTCTTTCAAATATTAATTTTATTATTTTTTTATGGCAATTATTGTTAATTATCTAATCTATTATAATTTAATTCAATTTTCAAGCAGATCATCTTTTCTTGGACTTGAAAAAAATAAATATAGTATTTGCTTTTTTTTACTTTTTTACAATTTCCTTCTCTCTAATTCTCTATATGTTTTTATAAAATGACAAATCATTTAAGAACTGAACTCTCTATTATATAATAACAACAGATATCATTTTATAATTACATAATTACTATATCTTTGATTAGAAACCGGTTTTCAATCATTGATATGAATTTTTATTTAATATTTGATTATGCATTAGATATATACTTGTAAAAATCCATAAGCCATAAACTTTTCAACTTCTCTTGGAATTTTCATAAATGAATATATTTTCTCTCTACGTGCAGAGAAACGTTCTTCATCATTCTCCAGGCGATAGCCTCTGGTTAGTTCTGTTTTTATAAACTTAAAAAAAGATATATCTGAAAACACAATTAAAAATATTTTAATAATAAGAAATGTTAATAAAATAAAATAATAAAATAAATAATTATTTTCAATATACAAACAAAATTTTACTATTCTAAAATATTTGATAAAATAGTCTACAATGTATTTGTAAAATTTTTTTGTATTTTAAATTAAAATGTAATTATTTTGGTATTTTCTAATTTTCAATTATCAAATTAAAATTTGAACTTTTAAAAATTTAATCTCATATTACATAATTCTATAAAATATGAATAAAAAATAAAACAAAATTATAAATTCAATAAAAACTGACTTAAAAGCTAAACAATCTCATTGCACCTTTAGATGATTGTCCTGTTTTGCGATTCTGAGGATGTCCGTCAAAATTGACGCTCTCGAATCGTGGGACATGCGTTGTCAAATTATGTTTAGATCTTGGAAAGTTACTAAATATTTTCTTGAGACCGCGAGACCAATTGTCTTGGCTTGCATCGTCATTGCCGTCTCTATTTTCAGCACTGTTACACTCCTTAGACATGATCAAATTTGTTTGTAACGTCACGATTGGCACCGGATATACATAACCTCGATAAAACAGCTGTTTGCGACTTCTGGAAATAAACTCTTCTGATGTTTACGACGTTTTTATATTTACTGTTGATAGAGTTGATAACAGAGAGCAGGAATATAGACGATCATCTAGACTAGACTTACTTCAAATGTCAGATTTATCAACAGGAAGGTCAGTTTGCTCATTGTCTGCGCGCGCACTAATGACGACTAATGTGTTTACATTTTACCAAAGCATTCTAAAGATCGGAGTTTTTGATATCACCAGAGATGATATCACCCATATAACAATTGTTCTTTATTTTATTTTAAAAAAATATTAAATTAACTAAATTAAACGTAAATGTATTTAAGTTATAAAAGTTATTAATAATAAAATTAAAAAATTAAATGTTTTAAACGATTTTTAATTAATTAACAATAAAGATTTTTAATATTTATTTTTAAATTTATTTTGTTTATTTAATAACACTGACATAGTATTATATTTTTAATAATCTTATATATAATTTAAATAATTTTTATTCTATTATTTTCAGTTAATTTTTAATAATAATATTATTTTGATAGGCAAAAAGGATATAAAATATTATTTAAATAAAACAAATTTTAGTTTTTAATTCACATATTAATAACAATAATTGAAATATTTGGATTGTGCAGAAAAATTAATATAAATTTGTAGTATATATTGTTTTAAATATTTTTTATGTGTATAACATAAGAGAAGTGTATTAAAATTGAACTCCTCAATGTTATGAATCTTATGAGTGCTATAAGGAAAGGTAATGTTATGACTTATGAGCAATTGAGCATATAGCTATAGTGTTTGTCGTCTGCAAGAATATAGTCTTGTATGAATATGGCGGCATCCACGGGCGAGTCGGTGGATGACCGGAATTCATGCAAAGTATTAATTGTCGGCGCCGGGATGGCTGGCTTGGCTGCCGCAAATCATTTAGTTAAAAATGCGGAATCCGACTTTTTAATTTTAGAAGCTAGTGGACACATCGGCGGTCGAATTGTTGCTACGCACATAGGTACGACCTAACCTCATCCTCTATCACTTTTGCTCCAATTTGGTAATTATTGTTTGCATTTGTGTCAATTGAATCCAAGTACGTAAGTGGATATATAGAGATTGATTTTCGTCCTTATATATCTTTCAGAATCGGTCTTATATAAAAATAAATCCATTTTATGTTTTATCATTATCACGATTTCAAATTAAATCAATGACATTAAATTCAACAATTTTTGTAAATAAATATCATGTGTATACATTTAATGAATTATAAAATTGTTATTAATATTATTTATATTTATTTAATTTCGCTGAAATAATACGTTATTCTTGTCATTTATCTTGATATGCTTATTTTATAATAAAAATAAACGAAACATATGAAATAAATCTCAAATCATTCTCAGAATTTATTTGTTTCGCTAAGGTATTTAATATATATTGACAATGGTATTCAATGTTGCAATAATATAATTTTGAAGAAAATAATTATCAAATTATATTTTATTTCAACAATTAATGCATTTATGATAAAGTGAGTAATATCATTTTTAGGAGATCAGAAAGTTGAACTTGGAGCCAACTGGATTCATGGGGTTCTTGGCAATCCAATGTTTGAATTAGCTATGGCACATGGTCTTATAGATATAATTCGTGTACCAAAACCTCATAAAGTTGTTGCTGCAACGGAGGATGGCAAGCAACTTCCATTCTCGGTACTAGAAGAAATATATGAAGCCTATGTCTGTTTCTTAAGGCGTTGTGAAGAGTATTTTCTGAGTTCTTATAGTCCTCCAGAAGGCATTAATAGTGTTGGCGCTCACATAGCATTGGAGGCAGACATGTATCTATCCAATTTACCTCTTGAGGAAAGAAAAGTGCGACAACTCCTGTTTGATTGTTTACTTAAAAGGGAAACTTGCATAACTGGCTGTGATAGTATGGATGAAGTAGATTTATTAGAAATGGGATCGTATGCAGAATTGCAGGGGGGCAATGTTAGTCTTCCTGATGGATATAGTGTAATTTTGGGACCAATTTCCAAACATATACCAAAAGATAATATATTGACCCGAAATATAGTCACAAAAATTAGGTAAACAGCTTATGATTTTAAATTTAATTTTAAATTATAACATTTCACAATATTTCAGTTGATATGATACACTTATTTGTTAAACATTTAGTGAATACAAAAAGAAATTTTAAACTTTTGTATTACTTTAGTAAAG
>JABFPK010002562.1:0-10019 GCA_022817445.1 Habroteleia sp. ZL-2020
TTTTTTTGCAAAAGATACATTTTTTGTAATGAATTATTGCTGTAAGTACGAAAATAGTTTTTGAGGTGGAAAAAAAACGATTTCCGTAAATTAAGAAAAATTAGATTATTAAAACCATTTTTTTATTTAATACAGTATTCTCCCATTACTTAAGAATCGTCTGAATATTTACTTAAAAATAAATACAATAACAAAAAAATAATATTTACAAACACCCTAACCCCGTTGCATCAGACTTGAACATTCATCTTAAGATGAATGTTCAAGTCTGATGCAACGGGGTTAGGGTGTTTGTAAATATTTTTTTTCGAGTGATGAATTAATAATCAACAAGACCAGTCCGCGATTCTTTATAGATAGGAAAATGGTATAGTAAATAAATAAATAAAATAAATAATGTAAAATAAAATTTAATAATGTAAATTTCTTAATTCTTGGAACTCGTTTTTTTATCACCTCAAAAAGTAGTTCCAAACTAACGCTAACAATAGATAACAAAAAATGTATCTTTTACAAAAATAATATTCTCCCAGAGTGATAAAACCGCGGAAAAGTTTCAACTGATATTATTAGGTTTTTATAAGATATCTATTTTAAATAACCCTAATCTAGCAATAAACGGTTGAACCTTCACCTTAACTAAATGTTTACTTCTACTTCATCAAAAATTTTTTCAGTGTAACATAGTCATAATATTGTGGCATGTAAACAACTTGTATATATACACTCTTTTTTTCTAAGCCGAAAATATTAATATAGAGGTTGTCAATTTGCGTCATTTTCAAGAGAAAGCCATGTTTTTTCTTCCGAGGGTGACAAGGGGTAGAATGGATTGGCTGTTACGTTAACTAAAGCATTCCGAAGGAGAAAAGTTTAAGGTTGTGTGTCTAAACATCTCATCTCTTTTTGACAAAAATCAAGCGAGTTATGATCAGAAACGTAAAAAAAAAGGCCAATAAAATTAAAAAATGTATAACTTTGTACCAAAAAATCCTAGCCACTTGAATTTTGGTAAAATTTTGAAGAGAAATGAATGAACTTTATCACACTGGTATCTAATTGAGGCAAAAAAAATTTTTACTGCGGTACAAGTTCACAAAATTCTACAATTTTTTTTACTTATGACTTCACTGTTTCTTCGCGGGTAACAGGGGGTGGAACGGATTTTTCACCTTGATAACTAACTAACGTAAAGAGAAAGCTTCAAACTATTTAAAACTCAGAATATCATCTATAATTCGGATCATATTCAACCGAAATATAACGGTTTAAAAATTCGCTATTTTCGGTGCATTTTTAAGTGGTGCGATATCCATAAATACCCCCCCCCCCCGAGTGTTTATTATCACCTGTATAATTATTCTGATCATTCTTATCTCCTTTTTAATGGATAAGTATTATTATAGCATTTTTTCTTTCACTTGGCGTGAACTGAATCATTCAAGTCTCTTCCATGCCTCTATTTTTAATTTCTCTCTAATTTGTCTTTGCTTTATGTAACATCATTTCATTTTTATTTTCATATTTAATAATTCGTATTTAATTTAATCATTTCCCTCCTTATTTTTTTCTAATTCATCAAATTGTTCCTCCTAAACCTAACACATTTTTAGTACTTTATAGTGTTCGTTTTGTTTCTTTTTTATTCATATTCTCAACCATTATATTTATAAGGTGTACTCTCCATTTCTCAAATGTTTCTTACAAGTGTCTCATTTTAAGAATACATATAAGAATACATATAAAAATTATAATATCTACTTTTTCCAGATATTACAGTTGGACGTCAACTAGACTACATTATATATAGAAGAAAAAATTAGAAATATTAAGTATTAAATATTTCTAAGTTGCAAATAAGAAGACATAGATGCCATATAGAGATAGAATATGATAATTTTCATCGTAAATTATATTTTGTATTATACGTTTGAAAAGCGAGTTATAATCAAAAACGTAAAAAAATTCTAATAAATTTCAAAAATGCATAACGTTGCGCTAAAAAATCCTAGTCACTTGACTTTTTTTTGTAATTTGAAGGAAAATAAATAAATTTTATCTCCCTGTTATCCAATTGAAGCAAACAAATTTTTTTACTGCGGTACAAGTGTGCATATTTGGACATTTTTTTACACTTTTGACACCACTTTTTCTTCGGGGGTGGCGGGGAGCAGAAGAGATTTTGAAACACGTTAACTTATATGCCGTAAAGAGGAAGCTTCCAGCTATTCAGAGCACAAAGTATCATCCAATTTGAATCATATTCAACCAAGATATATCACTTCAAAAATTCGGTATTTTTTCGTGCATTTTAAAGTGGTGCGTTTTTTTTCCGCGGATGTATATATGCAATTTGTTTACATGTCACAATATTGTGACTACGTTACTGATAATTATTTTTTTAAATAAAAGGTATTTCTAATATATTGTATGGATACTAAATATTTTTAATTATCCGTTTTCTTCTTATAAACTTAATTCATATACATTTTTATTTTTTTAACAAGCGATTACTAAATGTTTTTTGACATTATAAATAAAAGTTGAACAAACGTTATTATAACATTTCGAAATGTTTAAGGAACGTTTTTTAAACTGGCCTGTGATTGGGCATGTGAGAACATAAGTAAAATTCGACTGCATATTATTATAAGAATATAATAGTCGTAATAGTTTTTAAATGAACTTTTCATTAACTGATTACGAAACTTTTCAGGTGCCGTTGACTTGCTAATCGTTGCGCATATTTTCTTGACTGCCAATCTCGTAATTCCGCACCCGAGGATAACGGACACGCTCATATACGCTGGGGTCGAGCTTCGAAGCGTTCTAAAATCATCATCGCTCGAGCGGTCGTCGTCGTCGGTCGAGCTTCGAGCACTTTCATTTGGAACGTTGATCTGCGCAGACCATGCGTGTCTCTCGCGCTGTTTAGACATCTTTAACCTTACACTGTATTTAAATTGAAATTGATTCTTGATTTTGCGGTATTCTTGGCTTATAAGTTTCACAAACGAAAAATGGCATCGCTACCACCGAGGAAAATTTCTACAGTTACGAAGGAATCCAAAGAAAAGCTGACACCGTTGCAAACGTTGTTGCAACTTGGTTTTCCGCAAGATCGAGCGTAAGTTATGATAAATAACGATCATAGCTGTCATTCAGCAAAAAAAAACGTCGCTATTTATCAAATGTCATAGATTTGCAATGCCATTTTATAATAAGACGTGTTAGTAAATTCTTGTTTATTTGTCATTTACGTAAATTTATTATTTTCGTTGTAATAAAGCCAATGAGAAGCCAATGAGAATCTTTATTCACTACAAACAATCACTATTATTTTTTATATGTAAATTGAAAAGAGAACTTTTATCAATACAAACCATTTTACAAATAATTAAAAAATATTTTATTAATACTTTAATTAAATTGTTTGATTTTCAACACAAAATATTATATACACCTTTAATTAAAATCACCCTAACATTTCATAAATAATATTAAATTGAAAAATGAATTTAAAAAATATATCAAGATAAATTTTTTTTTTAAATATATAAAAGTGTTAAATTGATGTTAAAATAGTTTGCTATTACATTTGAAAATGTATGTAAGATTTATTTTTAAATATTCTTTGTATATAATTAAATTAAAACAATAGTTTAATTATATAATTAAAAACTATATTAGTATCTATATAAGATACTAAAATATAGATGTTTTGTTTTTGCTACAATTATTATTCTTAATTAATTATTTCATGTTCCCTGAGATAAATAGAATATATAATCAATACAAATTTCTTAAAAATAATCATTTATTATATTTTAATTTTTACAACAGAAAGATTCGAATAAAAAATTGTTTAATCTAAGAATTTCTCATTTTAAATATTAAAAATTGAATTTAGGAAAAATATATAAATGTAATATTGATATTTGCATTTATAACATTCTTTAACTTTTGTTAATAATAATAATAATAATAATAATAATAATAATGTGTTCATATTTATTCGCGATACAAGCTGTTTATTTAAACTTCAATCAACTTAAATAATAGTATTTGAATTAATTACAAGCTTTCAATAACTGTTAATAAATAAATGTCAACAAAGGTAAGAATCAAATAATGCATTTTTACTACTTTTCAACCAACAGAGATTACTCTGTTCAAATATTTACAATTTTAGTTCAATGATAATAAAAGTTGTTTATACATAAGATAATGAATGGAAATGGAGTTTTGTTTTTTAACAATATTGTGTAAAATGTGTGATTTTCTGTGAAGTAAAAAAGAATCATTAAGAATTAAATGCTTATATTAAATAAATATTAAGTTCAATTATATATATATTACCTTTTAAAGCTATTATTTTTTTACTACATTTCTTATTTGCTTGAAATATTGTTAAAAGGGGTTGATGACATTAAAAAAAAATTATTCTTCTAAAATCAATAATTAAATATATATATTTTATTGGTATTAACAAATAATTATTATATGGTATTAATTATCTTATTAATAAGCATAAAATTTGAAAATCATTAAACAGCGATTTATACCTAAGGCAAAATAGATTTATAAAAATAAACAGTATTATCTAATGCAGGATGTTATCAAAACAAACCTTTTATTAAAATACCAATGAAAGAAAAAAAGCTATGAACTCTTTGTTCACAATTTAAAAAGGGAAAGAAACATAACTAGTAACGGGAAATATAATTAAATTAAAATGTATCTTTAAGTGAAATGAATTAAATAAATTCTAAAAAAATTAGTACTTATGCAAATTACTGCAATCTGAATTAAAGCGCGAAGTAATATTAATTATTATTTATTTATACTACTTTTTCTTATATAAAGTAATGTCGTTTAATATTCTTGAGCAGCTTTATATCAATTTGATATTAGTTTTAAAGAGATATTTATTATAAAAAAATTATAAATACAATTTTATAGTTTAATCAAAAGTGTATTGGTAGAAGAAATGAGAAAAAGATTATATTTAATGATTATTAAAATGGTTTAGGGAAAAGGCTTTAGCTGCTACTGGAGGTCGCTGTCCACAATTGGCATCGGATTGGCTACTAGCTCATGTGGCAGATCCAACTTTGAACCAAGAACAGCCGAGAGAGTACGCTTTTTACATTTGCCCAACGGGCCCGTTAGCAGCGAGGCTAATGAAATTATATTACGAGACTAAAGATGTAGAGTGGAATGGAGCACATGACTATATGCCTCATATTACTTTGATTCCATATTTTAAGGTAAATGAAAATTATACAAAAAGGAAAAAAAGGACAAATAAAATTAGTAAAGAGTATATTAACTATTTAAAAAATAATTAGAATTGATTGGTTTATAGTATAGCTTAATTTTTTAGGACTTTATAAAATAGAATAAAGCATTAAAAGTCTAAATTTAATTTTTTTTTCAAACAAATTAATATATAAAATTACCAAAAAATAAATAGAGAATAAAGAATTAAATTATACTATTTTACGTATATGCTGGTAAATAAGAACAGGAAAGCATTTAATTTTATTATTCCAGATAGTAATTTTTTAATTGTTGAAAATATAGTTATATTGTACCAATAAAGTTAGTTATTTGCATAAATTTCTTTGTCAATGAATATAATAAAATATTTTCAAAATATGTTGTGCTATTAAAATATATATGCTAAATAGAATTTAAAATATATTACAGGCATCTGACAAATACATGCCAAGCATTGGGAAACTTTTAAATGTCTTGATTAAGGAGGACGAATGTCCGGATTACCTGCACTTTGAGAAGTATATATCGCCCAATTTTATGGGTCTTTTCGTTAAGGAAGACCAGGCGGAATGGTTACGAAGTTTAGCAAAACGGCTGTTGGATATGTTAGCAGAAATTGGTATAAAGGCTAAGCCAAACGTAAAATCCCCATATCTTTCCTTGGCTTATCAGTTTTCGAGCAACAGTTTTCAAGCTCTGAGTCGCATTGTGGAGAACCTCGACATTGAGAATATAGCATGCAGCTGGGAAATTCGACTATATTCGCGAGATGCGAGATTAAAAGATGCGTACGTGCACAAAGTGATGCACGGTCATATTCCTCGAGAGGCCGATGAGCTCGAGCTCAGACCGGGGGATTTAGTATATATAAATAAAGAAGCATGCGAGTCATCGGTGGATGGCTGGGTGGAAGGAATCTCTTGGTTGACGGGTTGCTCAGGTTTTTTGCCTTTGAATTATACGAGGCGGGGGTCTAACATGGACGCATGGACGTTACATGCCTCGTTGCCGATTATCCAGTTGCGAAAAGAAGCGGCCGAACTCATTTTGCAAAGCAGAAAACTACAGGTTTTGACTAACGACGTAGATGGAGTGGACGTGACCGACGGTTTTCCAACTGAAAATGAACCTGTGAGTGTCAGTAGGACTTGTATAATCATTATATAAAAAAAGATAAGTTTTCAAACTGATACATACCATATTGAGAATAAATTTGTTATTCATAAAGTTTGAAATATAAAAATTAGCCTATTATATTCAATATAATTTAGGAATATTGAAAGAAAAACACAGTTTATTCAATGTAATTAATCATTTTTTTGTTGTAATAATTTATTAAACAGTTTAAGTAATTAAATGAAGAGAAAAATATCTTATTCAACAATATTTATACTAATGTTTTAGATGTATTAATTTTACATATGATTTTTTACAAGCAATTATTATTTATTTCAATTAAAGTTAGTTCTTTTTATTTTACAATTAAGGCAATAAGAATATCTTAAAATTAACTGTGGAGAAACAATTAAAAATAATTTATTGTGTTAATTATTATTAAAATGAATGAAATAATTTATTATGTTTTAAATTTTATTTATCATTCTTTTCATTTAGAATGTTCAATAATATTCCAAAAAATTTAATATTATCCTCTTGAAAATTCGATTAGTGATAGTAGAGAATTTGATTTTTTTGTCATACTCGTAATTCATGAAATACGTCTTTTTAATAATATGTAGATATTTGCAATAATATTATAAAAGACAATATGTAATAAAAGTAAGTACATATAAAGTCCTTTATCCTCATTGAATAAAAAAAAGAAACGCGTGTTTAATATGCTTAAAACGTCTATCAGATCATATTAAACTTAACCCACATTCCAACGCCATAAACCCAATTTTTATATAATTTGAGTAATAATTTCAAATGTTATGATCATTTTGAAGATTGCAATAGTTCACTTAATATTGAATACAATTTTTGAAATTACCGGTTTTCAACAAAATTGTTTATTTTTTATCATTAAATCAGAAATAACAGAACATATTGCAAGATCTTAACACTGACGAGTAAGGTCTGGATGGGGAATAATGTTAAATTTTTAGTTGAAAAATTTCCAACTTTTTATTTAATTTCTGATTTAATGTTAAAAAGCAAATAAGATTGACAATTATGCCAAAAACTGGCGATTTCAAAAGTTTTAACCATTATTAAATGGAAAAATCAAACCATAGAAATGCTCATAACTTTTGAAATTATTATTAAAAAAGAATATTTAATAATAAAATGAACTTACTTTTTAATCGAAAATATGAATCTGCAATAAAAAATAGAGGTTCCTATTTAACATTTTAAAGTTGTCACAGCGCTATTCTCAGTAGAGAATGGGGTAAGAGGTCAAGTTTAATATCATTTAATAACTATTTTCAAAATATGAAACAAGTATTTCTTATTTTTTGATCCAACGTATATTCGTAGACCATTTCCAATCTTAACCCGTGTATTCAAACTATATATAATTAAGTTGTTTTGATAAATGGTATATATTCTAGAATAGCATCATTTACAACTATATATACCACCTTTAATTACATTTGAATGTTTTATAATAAAAATAATTAGCTATGCTTCTTTTTCTAATTTTATTTGAATAAATGCTTTGTTTTTTATTAAATACTTGTCGAATTTATTTAAGTAATTAATAAGTTTGGGTTCTTATTATAGCTTAATAAAACATTAATAAGTCATAGAAATATTATCTTTAGAATAAATAAGTTTTACTTCAAATTCTAAATATATACAAAATTGTCACGTTTTTAATTTGATATTTATATAATTTCAAATTTCTTAATTTCTTAATTCACAATATTAATAGAATATATGTAACGTTATGAAAAATCTTCTAATAAAAATGAATAATGCAATATACATTATTTTTTTATTATATATAATATGTAAAATATGTAAACATTTCAACGATTAATTTTTTTTTATTTTTATTTATGAATTTTGTAATTTAGCATTATTTTATTCTTCCCTAGCAAAGAAATCACAAAATAATTCAAAAACTGTTAAACTTACTTTAATTACTTAGAGAATAGCCCTATAACCCTATGTAACTCCGTCAAAATATAATGTAGTGTAATTTTACTTAATGTCTGAAAAGGGTGGTACCACATATTCTTTTGGCCCGTTAACACCGCAGATATAATTTAACTATCATACAATGTTTTCAATTACCATAACGACATAACACTAATCTATCTATTAAAAGATACAAATAATGCAAAAATAATTTGATTCAAAGATAACAATCTTAATAACTGTCTTAATTAAAATAATTACAGATGGAAGCTTCAGAGGCAACATCGCCAGGGCGTAACATCTATATCTGTCGACACGGAGAGCGAGTGGACTTCACGTTCGGTGCCTGGATCCCTTACTGTTTTGAAACGAACGGTCGTTATGTTCGCAAGGATCTGAACATGCCCAAAGATGTTCCTCTGAGGACCATTCAGGATTTTAACGGAGATACTCCCCTGACCACTTTTGGCGAGGTGCAATCGAATCTCGTGGGTAATGCGATGAAAGTTAACAACGTGCAATTCGAGGTGGCAATCACGTCGCCCTCTTTGCGCTGCATCCAGACCGCTCGTCACATTCTCCAGGGTCTAGGACTAAACATTCCACTCAAAGTAGAGCCAGGTCTCATAGAGTGGCTGGCATGGTATCCCGCAGGTTTACCATTCTGGATGACACCAGAAGAACTGCTGAAGGCCGGTTTCAATGTCGACCTAGATTATGTGCCGTTCATCAAGAAAAACGACCTTCCACACAGGGAAAACTCTACCCAATATTATGACAGAAGTCACAATTTTATGAGACACGTCATTGATAATTATAAAGGTAACGTGCTCATCGTGGCTCACGCCGCCACTCTTTCATCTTGCACCAAGCAATTGATTGGCGGAACAGCGCCCTCTGCCAGTGAGTTGGCGCAACTAGTCCAGAAAATACCGTACCTAGCATGTCTGGTTGCAAAAGAAGAAAGTGATGGATGGCAACTCACTTCCGCACCGTTTCCTCCTATCACTCATACCAGCAATAATAGATTCGACTATAAGGTTCTTCTTTAAAAAGGCTCGAAACACAAATAGTATATGCACTCTTCTTCAACTTCGCCTGTCATCAATGTTAATAGTTTGATTGCATTTCCCACATCACGTTTTAAATAACTGTTCAATTTTCTTGCGTTGTTTGAATAGCTAATGCTATTTTAATATTTAAAGTAATGTTTCTAGGAAGTCATAAGTTTTTCTAAGCTAGAGTTTATGATTTTTATTTTTGTTTATGCATGGCTAGTGTACAATAGTTGTTTAAAAAATATTTTTATTAAATTTCAAATCATTTTTGAAAAATTCTGAAAAAGTATCTCGTTTCATTAGTTAATTTAGCATAAAGTGTATGCAAAAATATTGATTTCATTTTGTTAAAATTTAAATCACTATATGTATAAATCCAAGTGAATTAAAACAACTGACTAATTCAGAATTTAGTAACACAAGAATTAGAAAAAAATTATTCTCTGTTGATAATTAAAATATCAAAGAAATATTATAAAAAGAAATAAAACATTTAAATTAGAAAATTTAAAAATGTAAATTTTCTTAGACTATAGATTGAGAAGACTCGACTTTAAAAGGAAGTCGGTCAATTTTTAAATAGCATAAAAG